>JAVTVY010031431.1:0-129487 GCA_036873755.1 Hanleya hanleyi
TCTGGTTGTGCAAGATACCTTTTTCGGTCCGATTCGAAAATCCAATATGGCCACCAGGCAGCCATCTTGGATTTCCTCATGGGTTCCCCTTGGGGTCTAGTTGTGAAAGATACCTTTTTCGGTCCGATTCGAAAAACCAATATGGCCACCAGGCAGCCATCTTGGATTTCCCCATGAAACCTTGTTTTCACGATTTCTCAGGAACTACTGCATGGATCTTTCTCAAATTTGGTACACCGGTTCCCCTTGGAGTCTAGTTGTACAAGATACCGTTTCTGGTCCGATTCGAAAATCCAATATGGCCACCAGGCAGCCATCTTGGATTTCCCTATGAAACCTTGTTATTGCAATTTCTCAGGAACTACTGTATGGATCTTTCTCAAATTTGGTACACAGGTTCCCCTTAGGGTCTAGTTGTGCAAGTTGCATTTTTCGGTCCGAATCGAAAATCCAATATGGCCACAAGGCAGCCATCTTGAATTTCTCCATGAAACCTTGTTATCGCGATTTCTCAGGAACTACTGCATGGATCTTTCTAAAATTTGGTACACAGGGTCCCCTTGGGGTCTAGTTGTGCAAGATACCTTTTTCGGTCCGATTCGAAAAACCAATAAGGCCACCAGGCAGCCATATTGGATTTCCCCATGAAACTTTTTCGTCATTTCTCGGGAAGTACTGCATGGATCTTTCTCAAATTTGGTACACAGGTTCCCCTTGGGATCTAGTTGTGCAAGATACCTTTTTCGGTCCGCTTTGAAAAACCAACATGGCCACCAGGCAGCCATCTTGGATTTCCCCATGAAACCTTGTTATCACGATTTCTCAGGAACTACTGGATGGATCTTTCTCATATTTGGTACACCGGTTCCCCTTGGGGTCTAGTTGTGCAAGAAACCTTCTTTGGTCCGATTCGAAAATCCAATATGGCCACCAGGCAGCCATCTTGGATTTCCCCATGAAACCGTGTTATCACGATTTCTCAGGAACTACTGCATGGATCTTTCTCAAATTTGGTACACAGGTTCCCCTTGGGGTCTAGTTGTGCAAGATACCTTTTTCGGTCCGATTCGAAAAACCAATATGGCCACCAGGCAGCCATCTTGGATTTCCCCATGAAACCTAGTTATCGCGATTTCTCAGGAACTACTACATGGATCTTTCTCAAATTTGGTACACAGGTTCCCCTTGGGGTCTAGTTGTGCAAGATACCTTTTTTGGTCCGATTCGAAAAACCAATATGGCCACCAGGCAGCCATCTTGGATTTCCCCATGAAACCGTGTTATCACGATTTCTCAGGAACTACTGCATGGATCTTTCTCAAATTCGGTACACAGGTTCCCCTTGGGGTCTGGTTGTGCAAGATACCTTTTTCGGTCCGATTCGAAAATCCAATATGGCCACCAGGCAGCCATCTTGGATTTCCTCATGAAACCTTGTTATCGCGATTTCCCAGGAACTACTGCATGGATCTTTCTTAAATTTGGTACACGGGTTCCCCTTGGGGTCTAGTTGTGAAAGATACCTTTTTCGGTCCGATTCGAAAATCTAATATGGCCACCAGGCAGCCATCTTCGATTTCCCTATGAAAACTTGTTATTGCAATTTCTCAGGAACTACTGCATGGATCTTTCTCAAATTTGGTACGCAGGTTCCCCTTGGAGTCTAGTTGTGCAAGATACCTTTTCTGGTCCGATTCGAAAATCCAATATGGCCACCAGGCAGCCATCTTGGATTTCCCCATGAAACTTTGTTATCATCATTTCTCAGGAAGTACTGTATGGATCTTTCTCAAATTTGGTACACAGGTTTCCCTTAGCGTCTAGTTGTGCAAGATACCTTTTTCGGTCCGATTCGAAAAACCAATATGGCCACCAGGCAGCCATCTTGGATTTCCCCATGAAACCTTGTTATCACGATTTCTCAGGAACTACTGCATGGATCTTTCTTAAATTTGGTACACAGGTTTCCCTTGGGGTCTAGTTGTGCAAGATACCTTTTTCGGTCCGATTTGAAAAACCAATATGGCCACCAGGCAGCCATCTTGGATTTCTCCATGAAACATTGTTATCACGATTTCTCAGGAACTACTGCCTGGATCTTTCTCAAATTTGGTACACAGGTTCCCCTTGGGGTCTAGTTGTGCAAGTAACTTTTTTTGGTCCGATTCGAAAATCCAATATGGCCACCAGGCAGCCATCTTGGATTTCCCCATGAAACCGTGTTATCACGATTTCTGAGGAACTACTGCATGGATCTTTCTCAAATTTGGTACACAGGTTCCCCTTGGGGTCTGGTTGTGCAAGATACCTTTTTCGGTCCGATTCGAAAATCCAATATGGCCACCAGGCAGCCATCTTGGATTTCCTCATGAAACCTTGTTATCACGATTTCTCAGGAACTACTGCATGGATGTTTCTTAAATTTGGTACACAGGTTCCCCTTGGGGTCTAGTTGTGAAAGATACCTTTTTCGGTCCGATTCGAAAAACCAATATGGCCACCAGGCAGCCATCTTGGATTTCCCCATGAAACCTTGTTTTCACGATTTCTCAGGAACTACTGCATGGATCTTTCTCAAATTTGGTACACCGGTTCCCCTTGGAGTCTAGTTGTACAAGATACCGTTTCTGGTCCGATTCGAAAATCCAATATGGCCACCAGGCAGCCATCTTGGATTTCCCCATGAAACTTTGTTATCGTCATTTCTCAGGAAGTACTGTATGGATCTTTCTCAAATTTGGTACACAGGTTCCCCTTGGGGTCTAGTTGTGCAAGATACCTTTTTCGGTCCGATTCGAAAAACCAATATGGCCACCAGGCAGCCATCTTGGATTTCCCCATGAAACCTTGTTATCACGATTTCTCAGGAACTACTGCATGGATCTTTCTCAAATTTGGCACACAGGTTTCCCTTGGGGTCTGGTTGTGCAAGATACCTTTTTTGGTGCGATTCGAAAATCCAATATGGCCACCAGGCAGCCATCTTGGATTTCCCTATGAAACCTTGTTATTGCAATTTCTCAGGAACTACTGTATGGATCTTTCTCAAATTTGGTACACAGGTTCCCCTTAGGGTCTAGTTGTGCAAGTTGCATTTTTCGGTCCGAATCGAAAATCCAATATGGCCACAAGGCAGCCATCTTGGATTTCTCCATGAAACCTTGTTATCGCGATTTCTCAGGAACTACTGCATGGATCTTTCTAAAATTTGGTACACAGGGTCCCCTTGGGGTCTAGTTGTGCAAGATACCTTTTTCGGTCCGATTCGAAAAACCAATAAGGCCACCAGGCAGCCATATTGGATTTCCCCATGAAACTTTTTCGTCATTTCTCGGGAAGTACTGCATGGATCTTTCTCAAATTTGCTACACAGGTTCCCCTTGGGATCTAGTTGTGCAAGATACCTTTCCTGGTCCGATTCGAAAATCCAATATGGCCACCAGGCGGCCATCTTAGACTTCCCCATGAAATTTTGTAATCATGATTTCACAGGAAGTACTGCGTGGGTCTTTCTCAAATTTGATACACAGGTCCCCCTTGTGGTTCAATTGTGCAAGATACCTTTTCTGGTCCGATTCTAAAATCCAATATGTTCATCAGGCGGCCATCTTGGATTCCCCATGAAACTTTGTTATTGCGATTTCTCAGGAACTACTGCATGGATCTTTGTTAAATTTGGTACACAGGTTCACCTTGTTGTCTAGTTGTGCAAGATACATTTTCTGGTCCGATTCGAAAATTCAATATGACCAACAGGCGGCCATCTTGGATTTTCCCATGCAAATTTGTTAACGTGATTTCTGAGAAAGTACTGCATGGATCTTTCTCAAATTTGGTACACAGGTGGTCTCCCCTTGGTTCCCCTTATGGTCTAGTTGTGCAAGATACTTTTTTCAGTCCGAATCGAAAATCCAATATGGCCACCAGGCAGCCATCTTGGATTTCCCCATGAAACCGTGTTATCACGATTTCTGAGGAACTACTGCATGGATCTTTCTCAAATTTGGTACACAGGTTCCCCTTGGGGTCTGGTTGTGCAAGATACCTTTTTCGGTCCGATTCGAAAATCCAATATGGCCACCAGGCAGCCATCTTGGATTTCCTCATGAAACCTTGTTATCACGATTTCTCAGCAACTACTGCATGGATGTTTCTTAAATTTGGTACACAGGTTCCCCTTGGGGTCTAGTTGTGAAAGATACCTTTTTCGGTCCGATTCGAAAAACCAATATGGCCACCAGGCAGCCATCTTGGATTTCCCCATGAAACTTTGTTATCGTCATTTCTCAGGAAGTACTGTATGGATCTTTCTCAAATTTGGTACACAGGTTCCCCTTAGGGTCTAGTTGTGCAAGATACCTTTTTCGGTCCGATTCGAAAAACCAATATGGCCACCAGGCAGCCATCTTGGATTTCCCCATGAAACCTTGTTATCACGATTTCTCAGGAAGTACTGTATGGATCTTTCTCAAATTTGGTACACAGGTTCCCCTTAGGGTCTAGTTGTGCAAGATACCTTTTTCGGTCCGATTCGAAAAACCAATATGGCCACCAGGCAGCCATCTTGGATTTCCCCATGAAACCTTGTTATCACGATTTCTCAGGAACTACTGCATGGATCTTTCTCAAATTTGGCACACAGGTTTCCCTTGGGGTCTGGTTGTGCAAGATACTGTTTTTGGTGCGATTCGAAAATCCAATATGGCCACCAGGCAGCCATCTTGGATTTCCCTATGAAACCTTGTTATTGCAATTTCTCAGGAACTACTGTATGGATCTTTCTCAAATTTGGTACACAGGTTCCCCTTAGGGTCTAGTTGTGCAAGTTGCATTTTTCGGTCCGAATCGAAAATCCAATATGGCCACAAGGCAGCCATCTTGGATTTCTCCATGAAACCTTGTTATCGCGATTTCTCAGGAACTACTGCATGGATCTTTCTAAAATTTGGTACACAGGGTCCCCTTGGGGTCTAGTTGTGCAAGATACCTTTTTCGGTCCGATTCGAAAAACCAATAAGGCCACCAGGCAGCCATATTGGATTTCCCCATGAAACTTTTTCGTCATTTCTCGGGAAGTACTGCATGGATCTTTCTCAAATTTGGTACACAGGTTCCCCTTGGGATCTAGTTGTGCAAGATACCTTTCCTGGTCCGATTCGAAAATCCAATATGGCCACCAGGCGGCCATCTTAGACTTCCCCATGAAATTTTGTAATCATGATTTCACAGGAAGTACTGCGTGGGTCTTTCTCAAATTTGATACACAGGTCCCCCTTGTGGTTCAATTGTGCAAGATACCTTTTCTGGTCCGATTCCAAAATCCAATATGTTCATCAGGCGGCCATCTTGGATTCCCCATGAAACTTTGTTATTTCGATTTCTCAGGAACTACTGCATGGATCTTTGTTAAATTTGGTACACAGGTTCACCTTGTTGTCTAGTTGTGCAAGATACATTTTCTGGTCCGATTCGAAAATTCAATATGACCAACAGGCGGCCATCTTGGATTTTCCCATGCAAATTTGTTAACGTGATTTCTGAGAAAGTACTGCATGGATCTTTCTCAAATTTGGTACACAGGTGGTCTCCCCTTGGTTCCCCTTATGGTCTAGTTGTACAAGATACTTTTTTCAGTCCGAATCGAAAATCCAATATGGCCACCAGGCAGCCATCTTGGATTTCCCCATGAAACCGTGTTATCACGATTTCTGAGGAACTACTGCATGGATCTTTCTCAAATTTGGTACACAGGTTCCCCTTGGGGTCTCGTTGTGCAAGATACCTTTTTCGGTCCGATTCGAAAATCCAATATGGCCACCAGGCAGCCATCTTGGATTTCCTCATGAAACCTTGTTATCACGATTTCTCAGGAACTACTGCATGGATGTTTCTTAAATTTGGTACACAGGTTCCCCTTGGGGTCTAGTTGTGACAGATACCTTTTTCGGTCCGATTCGAAAAACCAATATGGCCACCAGGCAGCCATCTTGGATTTCCCCATGAAACCTTGTTTTCACGATTTCTCAGGAACTACTGCATGGATCTTTCTCAAATTTGGTACACCGGTTCCCCTTGGAGTCTAGTTGTACAAGATACCGTTTCTGGTCCGATTCGAAAATCCAATATGGCCACCAGGCAGCCATCTTGGATTTCCCCATGAAACTTTGTTATCGTCATTTCTCAGGAAGTACTGTATGGGTCTTTCTCAAATTTGGTACACAGGTTCCCCTTAGGGTCTAGTTGTGCAAGATACCTTTTTCGGTCCGATTCGAAAAACCAATATGGCCACCAGGCAGCCATCTTGGATTTCCCCATGAAACCTTGTTATCACGATTTCTCAGGAACTACTGCATGGATCTTTCTCAAATTTGGCACACAGGTTTCCCTTGGGGTCTGGTTGTGCAAGATACTGTTTTTGGTGCGATTCGAAAATCCAATATGGCCACCAGGCAGCCATCTTGGATTTCCCTATGAAACCTTGTTATTGCAATTTCTCAGGAACTACTGTATGGATCTTTCTCAAATTTGGTACACAGGTTCCCCTTAGGGTCTAGTTGTGCAAGTTGCATTTTTCGGTCCGAATCGAAAATCCAATATGGCCACAAGGCAGCCATCTTGGATTTCTCCATGAAACCTTGTTATCGCGATTTCTCAGGAACTACTGCATGGATCTTTCTAAAATTTGGTACACAGGGTCCCCTTGGGGTCTAGTTGTGCAAGATACCTTTTTCGGTCCGATTCGAAAAACCAATAAGGCCACCAGGCAGCCATATTGGATTTCCCCATGAAACTTTTTCGTCATTTCTCGGGAAGTACTGCATGGATCTTTCTCAAATTTGCTACACAGGTTCCCCTTGGGATCTAGTTGTGCAAGATACCTTTCCTGGTCCGATTCGAAAATCCAATATGGCCACCAGGCGGCCATCTTAGACTTCCCCATGAAATTTTGTAATCATGATTTCACAGGAAGTACTGCGTGGGTCTTTCTCAAATTTGATACACAGGTCCCCCTTGTGGTCCAATTGTGCAAGATACCTTTTCTGGTCCGATTCCAAAATCCAATATGTTCATCAGGCGGCCATCTTGGATTCCCCATGAAACTTTGTTATTGCGATTTCTCAGGAACTACTGCATGGATCTTTGTTAAATTTGGTACACAGGTTCACCTTGTTGTCTAGTTGTGCAAGATACATTTTCTGGTCCGATTCGAAAATTCAATATGACCAACAGGCGGCCATCTTGGATTTTCCCATGCAAATTTGTTAACGTGATTTCTGAGAAAGTACTGCATGGATCTTTCTCAAATTTGGTACACAGGTGGTCTCCCCTTGGTTCCCCATATGGTCTAGTTGTGCAAGATACTTTTTTCAGTCCGAATCGAAAATCCAATATGGCCACAAGGCGGCCATCTTGAATTTCCCCTTGAAACATTGCTACCGTGAATTCTCAGGAAATATTTCATGGATCTTTCTGAAATTTGGTACACAGGTCCCACATGGGGCCTAGTAGTGCAAGATACCTTTTTTGGTCCGATTCGAAAATCCAAGTTACGCTTCAAATTAATTCGATATTCTCAAGTTGTGACGTTGCATCACAAGAGTCGGCGGATCAAACGGGGCATATTCTATATATTGACTATAGAGAATATCCATACCTTCACCTTCCATATCAAGGAGTTCATATTATTCGGAATTAAAATGTATTTCTTCAAATTTTAAATCGGCTTTCTTTAGTCCATGCAGTAGCAAATGAACTGCTCCACCCTTTCGTCTGCCGGCGGGTCGGCTAGATGAAGGGACGTCACTCTTGTGACTCAACGTCACAACTCGACAACCGCAGACTACTGCATGTTTCGATCCAGGGGAGATAATCAGGATTCAGGCACTTTCGAAGTTTCAACATTACTGCGCAGACCGGATCCCTTCAGTATTAAGTATTGTACCATCTTACTATTTTCGAGCATGGTATTTTAAAAGAGATATCTCAAAATAGCCCAATAAACAGAACAGAATTAGTATTCGTTCTTGATTATAAAATCTTAAGTATGTTTCATAGCTCATGCCAAAGTGTCAAAGAGAGTGGTCTTCGCTTCCAGTACCCAATGATGACACGTGCAAAAAAATAAATAAAAAAAATACTACAAAACAAAGGCGAAGGATCCTCCATACATGTACATTCACTTTCAGACTAACTTTGCTCATTTCTCTTGTATTATAACAACCGACATAAGTACAGTTTCTAGAAATCTTGAAACTCCTGAAACTTAGATTATATCTTGGTGTTTTTCAGTGGCCTTTTTTGATCTTTTTCGCTCAGATTCGAAATTCTGTAAACAAAATTACAAATCAATCGTTTGTTCTTAGTAACAATGGACAAAAAGATCCTCTAGTCATTAACTTACAATTATCGGACAATGGTGGGCGCCAAGATCCTTCAGGATCTCTCGTATAAATATATTTTTTTTTCTAATAGTTTTTCTGTTTTTTTCAGCAGGATAAGCAAAGCGTGTTCCATATTGCTAGTATTTGCTGTGGTATGATTGAAGAATAAATTCGTTGTTTTTCCAAACTGCGTATCTGAATCATCGTAAGCAATATGATCAAAATTAGATTTTTCATTAGTTTGTCCACGAATAACTCTCCACAATGTGGTATCATTCAACTGTGTCATACAATCTGTATATGATATATTTTTGCAATCACCACGACTAGAATATCTGGTCTAATGTCGAGAAAATAAGGCAAACTGTTATACCACCCTCTGAAATTAAACACATTCTCAGTTTTACCAAAATATTCATAACGTTTCTATTTTGTCATAAAAAGAATGGGTAATGTGAGTGAGTAGGATTTAGCGTCGTTTTCAACATTTTGTCAGTCATATCACGACGGTGTCTACATGTGCCAGAACACGCGAGTGCCCGCAGTTCCTATTATTCTGGACACTGATCAGCCCAGCCAGTACAGCACCCGGTCACCCGTTCAAGTATTGACTGAGTTCATCGTTGCTTAACTCCGGTGGTCTGGACTGGGTCGACAGTTCCAGTGCATGTTGATTACCCATTGTCTTTCGGCTTCAAGTTTCACTGAGTCAAATGTCACATAATGTGTCCTTTGATCATGTTATTTGCGTGCTATGTTGATACTGATTTATTGAATGCACGATTAATGTATGACCCCAAGTGATCGTGTGCACACATACAGGAAAGTTCCCTGAAATTTATTGTGACTATAAACACACCTCTTTCCCCTGCTGGCTTACCGGTACTAAATATTCTTGTCTTGCGGGAAAGAATAAAGATCTTCGTGACAGTAAGAAGAATCATTCTCATTCATGTGGACACCTAAATCACGCTGTCCTTGCCATCCACAGTAGTACTTTCCAAGAACAGTATTATAGTTTGTTTGCCCTACCTTGAATCATTGGACGATATTGTTTACGATTCGGCCCTGTTACAGGAAAATGTAAAAAAAAGATGGTCGTCATTAATGTGACGTCATCTTGTCGGAAATAAAAGCGTCTAGTCCGACATTCAATACTCAGCTGTGGTCCATTAAAGAATTTCCGCGTCCGTAATCCAAAGACCTAATTAATATAATAAAATTAGTGCCAAATTAAAGGATAAATCATAGTATAGGCTAATTTCCTGACAGAAGCGGTCAACAATGATGCCAGCACGACATCATGATGTTCCAAATATATCAAATCCGTATCGTTGATCAGTATTCTTAATTCATCTGATATACGTTGCAAAGTCGTTATCTAGAGTATGATGTATCTCAGTCACACTTTGATTGTGATTGTTCATATGAACATTATGAGGATCTTGAAATACATAGGTTCATACGGCCCCTAGTCCCGGGTTAAGCGGAATCAGACACAAATTACAAAACGTACCGCCAGAGATCTTGCACTCTATTTTGCTATCAGCATGCGATATGTACCGTCAAATCTGAGAAACTTCGAGTGAAGGCGCTTGAGGATAGAGCCCTGGTTTCTGCAATACTGTTTTGTGATGTTGATTAAAATTGTCACCTTTAACGCAGGGTCTAGCAAATGCTACTAAGCAAGATATGTATATGCCATATGAAGCTATTTATACCTATTTTTTATGATTTTCCAATTTTCTTAATTTTTGCGATATTTTCTCTAAAGCATCTAATCAGTATAATAAAGAATAATTAGTTTTTGGAACATCAATTACTTTGATTTCCTTTTTGGTAAGAAATATGCGGAAAAAAATGCACAGAAAAGACCGAAAACATGACTTTCTAAGGACCACTCGTGGCCACCATTTTTGAATCCTGTGCACCTACGAAAGTGCAAATAGTCTTAGCTCTCCTACTCGCTTCGTTCGGGAGCTGTAGTGAAAAGGTGAGTTCCAAGTAAAATAGCTCATATTAAAAGTACATTTTGTTGAATATTTCTAACCTATTGGTATCAATAAAAATAACCGTCCAATTTATAGTTGTGTTCGTGTTAGAATGAAGCCATATCCAGGAGTGGAAAATAGGTCATTTGTTATTTTCGAATTTACGGTATTGAATAGCAAGCATCAGATCAGCCGTCGTCCATAAAAGAATTTCCGCGTCAATAATCGAAAGACCTATTTCGTATGACAGTGAGGATCAATTCCAAATGTGTATGAACTAAAAATAATAAAACGATTACTTCCTACAAGAGAAAAGTGTTTTCAATGATCTCAGCAGGACATGATGATGTTCAATGCATAAAATCCTAAAATCACTGATCATTATTCGTTATCCAAGTGAATACTAAGTCGTTTCCAGAGTATGTATCTCAGTCACGCTGTCTGTTCATTTCAAGACCATGGGGATGGAAAACACATGATATTCAAACGGTCCCTAGACCCTGGGTTAAGCAGAATTAGACACACGTTACGATGCATAGTACGAGATATTTCACGATACGATCGTATTTTGCCCTCAACGAATCGAAGTCCATATTAAAGGGTTGTGTCATATGTTTGATGCATGGCTTATATTGGATTTAGGAATATGACTAAATGCCAGGTACATGCACGTTGCCGTTAGTGGATACCGCGTCTCAAGTATGTACAACTGCTCTAAAAATCTGTCAGAATTGTGCATGGAGAAACCTAGCTATAGTTTCAGTATTTTGTTCTGTGAAGTAGGCGAGCCGTTGCTTTGCTTCCCTCCCCATGCCTAATAATTTGCAAATGATAGAATCAGTGATCTTGCTTCTTCCTTATTCTTCCAAACAGACACACATTGTCTGACACCTCTGTGAAAGGAACCATATCCGATTGAACTATTAAAGAAGTAAGACAAATGTATTAAAGCCCCTCTGTGAAGACAGCTCTCCAGTTATCGATTACCTACTGACAGTGTGTCGTTGATCAATAGTGTGTTCCTACTAACATCTGACCCCAATAAATAATTGACTTGACAGACTCTGCGCCTGTGCTCAAACGATTTAAATGAGACAAGGACATGAGACAGGAGACAATCGCGAGAGATTTATCACCAGCAACTTAAATGATTAATGACAGCTTCATACAAGATTGTTGTTTATGATCTGTACATCGAAAAAAATGTGAGATATGTAAGCACGTCATAAACTATTATAATTGTCTAACTTCACAAGGCAGTGGTAATTCAGTTCATCCAATCAAAAATCTTAGTGAGTGAGTGAATATGATTTAACGTCGCTTTCAACATTGTTTCATGCAGTCATATCGCGACGAACCAACTAAGCACCACCCAGCCAAGTTGCGTTCGAGCTACTTCAAAGAAAAAAACTTCGAAGCAGCATGGAACCAGACACCCTCCATTCACCCCATAAAACACCGCGGGAAGCACACGAGACACAGAAAGAACGTTAATACGGTGCAATAAAACCAAGTGATATTACAGTGCTAGACATCACATTATCAAGTTGCTTCTCAGCAAAATGCATTGAAGCAACAGGAACCTGTGCCCACCTAACCATATCTACGAAAGCCGAGAGAGGACTTCTGACTTCCGACTTCTGACTTCCGACTTCAGACTTAGGATTTTTTTTCATTTATAATGCATTACATCTGAAATTATGAAGCATGGAATAACACAACACCATTATTATGGAATATTGTGCTTAAAAACTTGCTTGCATGTACTTATAATAATCAGATAACCATTGAATTTTATCTTGAGTTATGTTCCGATTATTAAAATGCGATAACTTCTATTGTAAATCGAAATACCCTATGTCACAAGTTAAAGGCGTCTCAATTACATAATATAATTGCACAAATTGATACATTACGAATAATCACATTTAATGCGCCCTTTCCACATTAATCGTCGGATAATGCTGTCTTGTCTCAGTGGCGGCGACAGGTGCACAGCACGTGGACCACCGCATGATCTCCGGTTCGTTCTCATGATCCCTCTCTTTTGTTTATAAAATGGAGCGGATTTTTCATGTATTGATAACTGATGTAAATATGATAATATGCATGGATCAAATATCCCAATAAAGGACTAATAAGCTTACATTTATGATAATTTTGACAACTTCAGGTCGAAAATATACCAGTCATTAACACTTGAAATATATTCTGGGTTAACCCTATCTGGCCTGGGCTTTTTGGGATCTGTCCAAGGGGGCATTTCGCCCTCCCCCCCCCCCCGTAAATATTTTAAATTCTATTCAACTGATCACAATTACTTCCAAAGCATGGTCGAATAATATAGTATGATAATTTACGCATCGATGCGACAAGGCGATGCCATTATATTTATCGATTATTCAACTATTATTTACGATTTTCTGACACAAAAAAACTAAACCTAATTTTGTCAAGCCCAAGCCAAATCATATCATGAGATCGTACCATTACTCCCAAATATAATTAACAAATAAGATAAATATTGTTTGTATCAAGGCATTTTAGTTCTCTCTCCTCCCTTCTCCAAAACTTGATTATTTTGATTTTGACTTCTGACTTCCGACTTCCGACTTCCGACTTCTGACTACCGACTTCTGACTTCCGACTTCCGACTTCAGAATTTTGTACATCCATTCACCCCTTGCAACTTTACCTTTACATACATGATAATAATACCTATATTTCCGTCTGTGACTTTGTGCTTTGATCTTTCTGATTACTATATCGGCAATTTAAAAGGGAACCCCAATGTTCTAGGTCCAGTTTTAGGCCACGGTTACAGAGTCATTGCGTTTGAAGTTTAAATCTGCTATTGATGGAATTTATTGCAAATGATATTTGGTGATGTCACGAAATACTCAAGATAATGAGCTAGATTATACTGGAATTGTCACGAATCTATTATAAGTCTAATCTCTTTATTTGTAATATTGCTTATTTATAGCATCATGAAAACTAGTTCTAAAAAGTTCTAAGAATTTATAGAAATGCGGTTCTCATATCAACAGGTTACAAAGGGCTTTATTTTGGAAATTGCACGGGTTATGATATCTTATTAAAGAATATGGAGTAACAAAGGTCTATGCGTTTCATATTTATTAAAAATTCATTTCAACTAACACACCTCCTTACACAAGTTCATGGACTGCAAAGATATCAGAATCCTAAATATCCTTATTTGTCTGTCTAATTAACTCACCAATACCTCATTTGCATATCAAATTTTTACCAGTTCCAGAAAGTTTCTCATCAACCAATGAAAAAATAAAATAAAAATTGAGAACAATGGGGGCAATTTCAGAAATATATGGCAACAAAATATCTCCCCTACAGAAGTTTTAATTTTCCATTTGAGTTTCCCTTTAAGTAATAAAAATTATCAAGAGTTTTGGAGAAGGGAGGGGAGAGAACTAAAATGCCTTGATACAAACAATATTTATATTATTTGTTAATTATATTTGGAAGTAATGGTACGATCTTATGATATGATTTGGCTTGGGCTTGACAAAATTAGGTTTAGTTACTTTGTGTGTCCTAGGAAAGCAGAAAATCGTAAATAATATTTGAATAATCGATAAATATAATGACATCTCCTTGTCGCATTGATGCGTAAATTATCGTACTATATTATTCGATAATGCTTTGGAAGTAATTGTGATCTGTTGAATAGAATTGTGCAATTATTTTATGTAATTGGGCCGTATTTATCTGTGGCATTAGGTACATTACCTTACCACATTTTTTTTAATATTTACGGAGTGTGGGGGGGGGGGGCGCCCCCTGGACAGATCCCAAAAAGCACAGGCCAGATAGGGTTAACCCAGAATATATTTTAATGGATAATGACTGGCATATTTTCGACCTGAAGTTGTCAAAATTATCATAAATGTAAGCTTATTAGTCCTTTATTGGGATATTTGATCCATTCATATTATCATATTTACATCAGTTATCAATACATGAAAAACCCGCTCCATGTTATAAACATAATGGAGGGATGATGAGAACGAACCGAAGATCACGCGGTGGTCCACGTGCTGTGCACCTTTCGCCGCCACTGGGACAAGACAGCATTGTCCAACGATTAATGTGGAAAGGGCTCATTAAATGTGATTATTCGTAAGGTATCAAATTGTGCAATTATATCATGTAAATGAGGCGCCTTTAACTTTTGACATAGGGCATTTCTATTTACATTAGAAATCGCATTTTAATAATCAGAACATAGCTCAAGATAAACTGCAATGATTATCTGATTATTATAAGTACATGCAAGCAGGTTTTTAAGTAGAATATGCCATAATAATGATACTGTGTTATTTCATGCTTCATAATTTAAGATGTAATGCATTATAAAAGAAAAAAAATCCTATGTCGGAAGTCGGAAGTCAGAAGTCAGAAGTCGGAAGTCGGTCGGAAGTCGGAAGTCGGAAGTCAAAAGTCCCCCTCTCGGCTTTCGTACATATCACCTCATAGGTCGTTATTCTGACTGACTTCTACTGAAAGATATCCCTAGGATGAAGAATGATTCCTGCGTTCTCATTGTGAATCTTTAGGTGAGCACCTATAGTCTGAAAAGACCACGCGACCCCTGGCACCGGATTTTAAGGAGATTTCAGACAATTTGAAAATAAAATGTCATTTTTGTTATATTTCAACAAGATTTCGCCCAAACATTCAAAATAAAGATTAAAATGCAGGGATCACCAGGCTTTTTTTGCATAATCTATGATATTATATGTTCTACAATAATAGTTTAAGGGGTCACGTCCAATCGATTAATCGATTAATCGATGAACGACTAAAACCGATAAATATCTCGTCTCGAAGGGTCCCGGTTTATCTCCATCGATTGTTGTTCCAGTTCGATCCCAATGTTATCTCTAAGCACAATACCATCTCGATCCCCCTTATGCATTAAAAACACGGACAATATATTAGATTAAATATGAATCATTTAATATTATTGTGCTATTTCGTCTAGAGATATGTATTCGCATATACCTACTCTGACAGCGCAATTTCTTCACCTGTTATTTTTATAGATCTTTGTTGAAATAATTCACATTGCGCTCTGAATTGGGCGATAATTGCTTTTATTAATCATGTTGTTTGGCAAAATTTCTCAACACAAGATATCAGCAATAAATAATAGAACGCGAGTATATTATCAAGCCCACCAAAAGCATTGTTTCAGGGGTTTTTTCCCAAAGACGTTTCAAACCGAAGACTGTGGTGTGAATTATCAACACATCTTAGTTCCGATTGCCAATATTTCCGCTAACCTCATCCACGCAAGCTTATATCAGAAAATAAATGTGTAGATATAATCACCTTATTTGAACTATATTACAATATAGTAATTCTCTGCATTGAATAAAACCAAATTATAAAACAAATTATAAATAGAGGTTAATACATCGGTCAAACATTTAACATAGCCTTCATTTTTCTGTTGAAACGGTCCATGTTGTTTACAAAATAATAAACGTTGAATAACTTGGAAGAAAAAACTTCTTCAAAACAATCCGTTGAGGGAGTCTATTTTGGGCCAAATATGCGTATATTATGTTCGCCTAAAAAGCAAGAAACGGTCAAATTAACGGCAACAAAACACAGACAAAAATAAACCGGGACCCTCTTCGCGATTACCGATTAATTCCCCCATCTCGACCGGGACGTTTCGATCGAGAGCAAACCGGGAGACGTCGCCAGGGGTCCCGGTTCTGCCCTTCCGGTTTCAGCCGAGAGCAACATTGCTGAACAAAAAGTGATTCCTATGCTGTTCTGTATCTCAGTCACGCTTAATTGAACCCGTTGACATAGGTACCATGACAGAAATCAACACATCTAAGCAAAATTAGATACAAATTTATAAGAACAAATCATGTAATAGTTCTGTCAACACCCTGAAATTGATGAGTTTTATGTATGTATGTAGGTTTATTGCTTAGGTGGGAAATTAAAGCCGTACGACGTCGGGCATTACAGGTTAATCTTTCTCGCTATTCTTGCATCTACCAGGTTTACCCTATGTTAAGGCGTTTACTCTATCAGACGTCCTCGACGCACATCCATTAACATCAAATGAGTTATTAGTTTGAGCGGATCTGTCATCACAGCTTCCGAGCTAGCGTAATTAATTCCGCTTAAGCTGGTGGTAGGGGCCGTGTTTATACTTCATAGTCTCCACATGAACAGCTGCAATAAAAGCTCGGCTGAGATACTAAGGCCACGTCCGAGAAGCCACCGTATTCTCGGGTCTGAATGGCAGGTGCCGAGGGGAGCTTTCCTGTAGAGTCTTATGGTTGCCCTTTAGTCGCCAGACGTCGTCATTTTTCTCATCTCTTGTATGTCGCTCCAAATTGTCACCCTCATATGTAACAAACGGGTCATAGTCAAATGAAGTGAATATTTACTGAATTTCTTGAGTTCTTATATAGACATATACAGTCTATAAGATCCGACGCCGACTAAGCTTCACAACATTTAATTCAAAATGACTATAGAGTGTGGGTCAGGAGCAACAGGCCCTTTTCCAACATGAAATAGTTTTGAGGAGTGATAACTGGGACATTTTCTCAAACTTCTTAACATAGTAAACGAGATAATCATAATGATTCGCTCGTTGAATACCAGTGGAATATTAAGCATATTTACCATATTTATGTCAGGTATGACTACTTGAAAGTCGGCATGGTATCCCTATTTGGAAATCCTTGGCAAGTGAGATTCCGAGTCATTACTGAAAGTGGTATATAATGTGCAGTCTCAACCGTGGTCCAACTATTACTTGATCCATGGCGGCAATATGTGATTCTTGCCATAACTCTCCATGATCAACATGGGGAAATATTTTAAGGAGAGATAGAATGTCTTTCGTAATTTAACCAACATGTTCGAACTCATCTATGTAGACTCCAGACAATTTCGAAAATAAATGTCACGTTTGATTATATTTTGACAAGCAGTAGCATAGACCTCAGCACCAAAATAAATGATACATTTAAGGGGTTACCTGGCTCACTTCTGCAAAATCTGGTATTTAATATGGTCTACTATAATGATTCAACCCTACTCTAATATATGATTGTACACAAATTCCATAAAAAATGTCTGTAGTTTCATAGAAAACAAATATTTTTGTTAAGAGCCTAAAAGGAAATTTTCTCCGACATGCCTCAATAATGTTTTGAAACAATGCTGAATCGGAAAATGTAATTAAAATGGAAGATCATTGAGATGCCAGAACGTCCAACATGGTCAGGAGAAAAAATTACCCTGATTTCCTCTATGTCAGTTTCACAGCGTTCCTTTCTTGCCGACTTATTGCTGCAAAATTTGGAAAACACATCTAACTGTTTTCTTTAAAGTTAATATTTTTCTTTTCCATTACATTTCATTTTAATATCCCTATTCTGGTAGATGCACAGGAACATGCACAGTGGACGTAAAAATGAATGTCTGGAACCTCCTTATATGGTCGTTCTTTGAACAGCAGGAAGAACCTCCTTATATGGTCGTTCTTTGAACAGCGAGAAGAACCTCATTGTATGGTAGTTTTTTTAACAGCGGGAAGAACCTCCTTATATGGTCGTTCTTTGGACAGCAGGAAGAACTTCCTTTTTTAGTCGCTCTTTGAACGGCGGAAAAACCCTCCATATATGATCGTTCTCTGAACAGCAGAAGGAACCTCCTCATATGGTCGTTCTCGAAACATCTCAGGATCGGCTTTTCTTGAGGCTCAACTACTTAGATAAAGGACTGGACATCATTAATTTACCTCGAATCCTGAATGATCCAGAGGTACGCAACGCTGTACCAAACTATTTTAAGTTCACAGAACCTCCTTGCATTTCATATAAGTATACTAAATCTATAGCCACCCAGATATTCAATTACTGCAATGCTGTCAAGGAGTTTGTCTGGAACTTATACACGTCAGGAGGCTATAGTTGTGATTGTGAATCATCGAACTTTATCTATACACCATGCAAACATATTGTGACTGGTGCTCTTGATATGGTGAGTGATAAGGATCTGAAATTACTCCTGATGAAAGGACCTAAATATAGAGAGCCAAGAAGAATAAATTTGAAGGCCAACCAGAAGATAGTCCTGTCTGCATTGGAACAGTACGTTATGGATTGGTCTAAGCGAGAAGATAGTGCCACGGCACTGTAGCGCTCATCTGGCTATAACTGGAGAAAGTGGCTGCGAGAAATTTTTACTGAAGAACTGCAATAGATGAGTTCTAACTTGCGTTGTCTCCCCTGAACAAAATGGCAACATAGTCGATTTC
Source organism: Hanleya hanleyi (assembly GCA_036873755.1). Taxonomy (NCBI): domain Eukaryota; kingdom Metazoa; phylum Mollusca; class Polyplacophora; order Lepidopleurida; family Hanleyidae; genus Hanleya; species Hanleya hanleyi. The sequence continues at coordinate 18,717 of JAVTVY010031431.1, forward strand.
ACAGGAGGTCAAGCTGCAAATTCATGATTGTAATTGGAGGTTATGGAATAAAGGCAATTATACCAAAATATAATGTGTGATTGTCAGTAAGCTGTATAAGCAATAACCAGAACCAATTTTTATTATGTGATTGCAGTCGTTCGTCCGTCTGTCCACTTCGTGTCCGGACAGTACATTGGACAGTTTTAACCTACGATTCCAATATTTTGTGGGTATATGCACCAGGGGGAGACATGTCGAGTACGAAATATGTGCGACTGGGTTGTTACGATGGCAATGAGATGTAACAGGACATTTTTCCAATGAAAGTAATCTCTGGTGAGGTATGGCCTAACCAAGACATACCCCATCTGTCTGCGAAGATGTAAAAGATAGTGCCACGGCACTGTAGGTCATCTGTCTGTAACTGGAGAAAGTAGCTGTGAGAAATTTTACTAAAGAACTGCAATAGATGAGTTTCTAACTTGTGTTGTCCCCCCTGAACACTATAAAATGATCCATGCAGTTATTTTCTGAGATTTTATGATAAAGTTTCATGGGAAATTCAAGATGCGGCAATATTGGATTTTCGAAATGAACCAAAAAAAGGTATCTTGCACAACTGGACCACAAGGGGAACCTGTGCATCAACATCCATGCAGTAATATCCTAAGAATTAACGATAACAAAATTTCATGGGGAAATCCAAGATGGCCACCTGGTGGCCATATTCGATTTTTCAATCAGACCATATATGGTATCCTGCACAGCTAGACCCCAAGGGGAACCTCTGTACCAAATTTGAGAACGATCCATGCAGTAGTTCCTGAGAAATCGCGATAATGTTTCATATGGAAATCCAAGATGGCCGCCTGGTGGTCATATTGGATTTTTCAATCAGACCGCAAATTGTATCTTGCGCAACTAGACCCCAAGGGGAACCTGTATATCAAATTTGAGAAAGATCCATGCGGTTCTTCCTGATAAATCACGATAACGAAGTTTCATAGGGAAATCCAAGATGGCCGCCTGGTGGCCACATTGGATGTTCGAATCAGAGCAGAAAAGGTATCTTGCACAACTAGACCCCCAAGAGGAACCTGTGTACCAAATTTGAGAAAGATCCATGCAGTAGTTAACGAAAAATAATGATGACAAGATTTCACTGGCAAATTCAAGATGGCCACCTGGTGGCCATATTGGATTTTTCCATCAGACCACAAATTGTATCTTGCACAACTAGACCCCAAGGGGAACCTCTGTACCAAATTTGAGAAAGATCCATGCAGCACTTCCTGAGAAATCGAGATAACAATGTTTCATCTCGAAATCCAAGATGGCGGCGTGGTGGCCATATTGGATTTCTGAATCAGACACAAAAGTATCTTGCACAACTAGACACTAAGGGGAACCTGTGTATCAAATTTGAGAAAGATCCATGCAGTACTTCCTGATAAATCACGATAACGAAGTTTCATAGGGAAATCCAAGATAGCTGCCTGGTGGCCATATTGGATATTCGAATCAGAGCAGAAAAGGTATCTTGCACAACCAGACCCCAAGGGGAACCTGTGTACCAAATTTGAGGAAGATCCACAAAGTAGTTCCTGAGAAATTGCAATAACAATGTTTCATGGGGAAATCCAAGATGGCCGCCTGGTGGCCATATTGGATTTGTGAATCAGACCACAACAGGTATCTTGCACAACTAGACCCCAAGGGGAACCTGTGTACCAAATTTGAGAAAGATCTATGCAGTAGTTCCTGAGAAATCGCGATAACAATGTTTCAATGGCAAATTCAAGATGGCCGCCATGGCGGCCATATTTAAAATCGTATCGACACGCCATGAACATCTGGTGTACTCATTGGGGGGAACATGCATGCCAAGTTTCATCTTAATCGGCCAAGCGGTTTCAGAGAAGAAGATGTTTACGCACGACGCACAACGCACAACGGACGACGGACGATGGACGACGGACGACGGACAGTCAGGCCATGACATAAGCCCATCGGGCCTTCGGCCCAGATGAGCTAAAAAAGTTGAACCTACAGTACTCGCTGATTGGCTGGACCTCACCAAGAGCAAGGTCGTTGAAACAATCCGCCATATTGACAGAAGTACTCTTCCCCAAGCAAAACAAGTACTGAGAAACCTCAATTCGCAAGAAGTTCTAGCAAATCTCCTGAGTAAATTCGCCATAGTCCCAGCAGACAAAGCTCCGAATAATATAATATTCATATGTAAATATTACTATTACCAGGTGCTGGTTAAAGAATTGAGTGTAGACATATCTTCATCAAATACGTCTACTTACTCCCAAACTGCATTTACTCTGGAAGATTTATTTAACAATCACAAACAGTTTCTCAGGGAAAGAGGTATTTGTCTTGCAACCAAACATAACGATATACCAAAAATATACTGGACTCCCAAAATGCATGAATCACCATACAAAGCTAGATTCATAGCTGGTTCTAGAAGCTGCACCACCAAGCTTCTTTCAACCCTATTGACGAGGGTCCTTCAGGAGGTAAAAGCATTTTGGGAAAGGTATTGCGCCACTATTTCTAAGAACTCTGGCGTTGAATGTATGTGGATATTGAAAAACTCAAAATGTCTTACGGATGAACATGATGCTAAAGGTCACATACCGTACATGGGATCTTTCGACTCTCTATGCTACAATCCCCCATCAGGACCTTATTGGCCGTCTAAGTTCATTAATAGTATCTGTGTTCAAGAAAACTGATCGTAGATATATTGATGTCGGAAGCCATAAAACACTCTTTAGCTCTACTACATACAAGATATATCATTCATGTTTATAGAGTTGCTTGAATTTCTCATTAAAAATATTTATGTGAAATTTGTCAACACAATATATCAGCAGCATATAGGTATTCCAATGGGTACTAATTGTGCACCCCTGTTGGCTGACCTGTATCTGTTCTCTTATGAATATGACTATATGCAGGCGCTTTCAAAAACCGATCCATTCAACTTACAAGCGTCTAGTCCGTCATTCATAATCCAGCCGTCGTCCATTAGAGAATATCCGCGTCCATAATCCAAAGACCGATTCCATATTCCATATAACAGTATTAGCACCGAATTCAAAAAGACAATCAGAGTATACATAAACATAGGCTTGTTTCCCGTTCCTTCTCATTCACCAAACGCTATATAGACGATCTTCTCGCTGTGGATAATCGCTATATAAATGACGCAGTGAAGGATATATATCCACCTTCACTGGATTTGAAGGAAACTACGGACAGCCCTACAGGCACATCATATTTAGATCTATATCTCTATAAAAATGAAGCGGGCATTCTCTCTCGTCGACTTTATGACAAAAGAGATGATTACAATTTCGACATCGTAAACTATCCCTTTCTGGACAGTAATATTCCAGTGGGACCTGCATATGGCGTATACATATCTCGCTTAGTAGCATTTGATAGATCCTGTGTTAAATGTGACGATTTTAATCAACGTCACAAAACATTGTTACAGAAACTTATAAAGCAGGGCTATTCCACCAAACGCCTCCACTCAAAGTTTCTCAAATTTGGCGATACGTATCGCATGCTGATAAAGAAATACGAACGTAGCGTGCAAGATCTATGGCGCTACGTTTCGTAACTTGTGTCTAATTCCGCTTAACCCGGGGCTAGGGGCCGAATGAACCCATTTACTTCAAGATCCTCATGGTACTCATATGAACAGTCACAATCAAAGCGTGGCTGAGATACATCATTCTTTAGATGACGACTTTACAACGAATTATGGATTAAGAATACTGATCAGCGATACGGATTGATAGTTTTGGAACATCATGATGTCTTGCCGGCATCATTGAACACTGTTGACCGCTTCTCTCTTGCAGGAAACAAGCCTATGTTTATGTATACTATGATTGTCTTTTTGAATTTGGTGCCAATACTGTTATACGGAATATGGAATAGGTCTTTGAATTATGGACGCGGATATTCTCTAATGAACAGCGGAAAGAACCTACTTATATGGTCGTTCTTTGAACAGCAGGAAGAATATTTACCACATTTTTATATGCGGTTATGACAACCAGGCAGTTGATGTATTGGTGAGGCGCGTCCGATGTTTTTTTCTTAATATGGGAAAGGGCTGATTTGCTCTTATAAATTGAGTTTTAGCTAACATGCGTATGCTCCACAGCCTTTCTTCTTCTTCTGAAAGCATTAAAAAGATGGCGGTTGGTAGTGAGAAATCAGCACAGAATCAATTATATTGGAATGTCAGCTTTTAGCATGCTTTTTTTAGAGGGGGAGGGGCGGGAATACTGGCAAGGCAATTGCGTCTCCCTCGAAACCGTTGTGAAAAAAGGTATAGCGAAATTATTGCACCAGAATTCATGGCTGTCCTGTCACGAATATCTGTGCAGCCGCGGCTCCGACTAGACTGATTGTTTCACCATCGGGGTCTGAATGCTCCACCAATGATAAAGAATTGTTTTGGAACGGTCAGCTTAACACCCGGGACCATGAATATGTTTTACCCTGTACAACATTCCCGTGTACAGTAAGTGAGTGCTCAGATGTAAAAGCCACACGACTCGTATAATATGATTCCGCTTTTCGTTCGCTGACAACAACAGGAGCGGAATATAATATACATCTATTAAGACTGATCTTTGGCAGGCTGACTATGGCCTGATGAAATAGACACCACCTCATGGGTAATAATAATTGGCAGGTGTAGAGGGTAGACGACGAAAATTGATTCCTCAATGTATATAGAACTACCACATGCCAAGGCAGTTTATCTGTATCCAGTTTCGGCTAAATTTGTAGATATATGATATATGCGCAACTTGAATAAAGTAAAATGTTCAATGTTGACAGTCTCAGATTTTTGGTAATTCATTTTGTCATCTCCAGGAGAAAAATGAAATGCCCAGTAGACTATATACAGTCAGAAAAGTGGAGCTTGGATAGCTTGGTTAATATTTATTCTGGAGAAAAATCATGGGTGTAATCAATATCTTAATATGCAGAGGATTTTGTGCTACATGTATAAATAATCATTTGTTTTCTTTATTTTAATCCACGTTAATCAAATCTTAACAGTGCGATACTTCGATTAGCATCTCCTTGATAAATATCGTATCATTACGCTAAACTATATCTACGTGTCAATCATGTATATATGGCTACTGTCCTGACTGAACTGTTGTCCTAAGAACCCTTTTCCAAATATATAAATAATAACGACCGAATAAGAAGGTAATGCATGTATATAACTAACTGTTTATACTATTCTCTTTATGTATATTATCCTCATCTACAATATACACCTCGTTGGAACTCGTAAGGTATATTTTCTTTCTTTTTTTTCACCGTGTTATGTTTAATTTTCATCCTGTCGCATTCTAAATGGCAATTAAGTATACATGTATGTTCATGTTTAATTCGCTTGATCACACTTATTATATATCTCATTGTCATACATACAGTAGATTTAATTGCATACTGCTCGGTTCCAGCATATGTGCATTACCAATTATTAAGAAAGCGCATCTTCATCTATGTCACATCTATGTGTGTTCCTGGTAATTAATAAAGGGCTATGGAATCCTATGTGACTGGTTTAGCATTTGTGTCGTACCATGGCTGATTTTGTTCCCCTGTATTTTCGTGTATAAATACAGACAAGAGAGTCTGTTAAATAGGGGAATGCGACTTAGGGGAATGCCGAGCACTTCAGTATATCACAAAAAATTCGATAAATATAATAACGGCTCGTTCTTGCTCAATAGGCTTACTAATACGAGTGGCTGAATGTCTGCGTTCATGCGAGGAAATATGTTTGTAAGGGTTGACAGCGCTAGCAATTTTGTTGGCATTCTCCTCATCATGAAACCATGATTTTGCGAGACAATTTATAGTAATTATTATAGCGGAACCCCCTCCATTGTTCTGACTAATGAACATTACATATGTAATCTAGCGAGGGTGCTACATACACTGACTGATCGTTTCGGGCGTTTGGGGGTATTTCAGTGCAAATCCATTTTCAAAACGAGGTCAACGCTGCATCGCCATTATATTCATGGAAATTGACCTAGTTTGGAGAGAGAGAAAGAGAGAGAGAGAGAGAATTAAAGTATCTGCTTGATGATCATGAGGAACTTTCCAATGCGTGGCTGATAAATGGAAACGGTGAATATTCTAGAGTAATCATTCATTTTTCTCATTTTACTCTAATTTTAGTAGATGTCTCTGTTTGTTTGTTTGTTTGTTTGTCCCGTTTGTTTGTCCGGCCAGTGTTGCAAAAGTTGTGGTCGAATGATCATCAATCCAGATGAGCATGGTTGTAGAATCATTGGGGGATATAATCTGAAATATAAAAACAAAATTAAACGCCTATCGGGGATGAAATTTTGGTTCCGTGTGAAGGCCATGGTCGGGGAAACCGAACAAATATTTCCAAAAGGGGACTTAACGCCCACTGGACCTTGGAAATATATAATGCATGTTTGCCGGTTACATAATGTGTATGTCCATCTGTCGTCCTAGAACGGCCGGAATTTCTATGATAATTCCTCAGGTTAATTATGAGATCGAAGGAAATTATTAAATTACAACACATATAAGGGAAGTGGGGAGAGGTGCCGACATACTGGCAGAGCCACATGGCTTCACAGCATAGTCTTCCGGTTAACCTGTTCTAAAGCAAACCAAGAATCTAACGATTCGTGATATGTGTTGTATCTCAGGTACGCTTTTATTGTACCTGTTCGTGTGGCCACTTGGATGATATGACCACACAGCCCCAGGCACCGGCATAAGCGGTATTAGATACAAATCTAGAGAGCCAGGATTAAAATGCTCTGACAACTCGTATATTGGTAATTGATGAGCTGTTTCGCTGTGACAACTCGTACACTGGGGTTTGGTGAGCTGCATCGTCGTCAGATGAAAATGACGGCATTTAACACAAAAGACTAGTCTGTAAGGCCCGATGTCGACCCACCATATCTCAAACGGGCAATTAACGGCCAGTGAGGCTCGGAACATAAAACGTACTTGTTATGTTATAAAATGTGCAAGACTGCAAGTAAAATTAGCACATGCACAATTGGGATCATAATTGGTTTTAAAGGTGAGAGGACATGCAATTTTGTCAGCATACATGTACCTATGAGGAAAGAGAAAGTAATTTAAGGCCAAACACATTGTAAAGGATATTGGACGTCTTCTGAGGGCCGAGAACATCAAAGGTACATTCGAGTGTTACAACCTTTCTACGTATATATCCGTAATACTGGACACTGTTATTCAGAAATGTAACATTAGATGGTTGATCTTCTGATTTGTTTTCTTTTTTTTTCCTACTAATGATAATCGATATTGAATACAATGTATGGTATTCAATGAACATCTTATTGATGCAAACTAGTGAACTTCATCAATCAGTGTCCACCAATTATTAGAGGAAGAATATGTTCTGAACTATTTAACCGCACATATATGCCGTTTGTGCTTCCTCGTCCATGGGACGGGTTTTAACATATTTCTTCATTTTAAGTCACCGATGTTTTGTTTATAACAGTAGTAAACCGTTAAAAACGGGAGGATCCTACAGTAAAAAAAACGTCCTAAAGTAAATATCTGGTGCGAAATAATCAAGAAGATTACACTAAAAATCTGTCCATTTGAATAAGTGGTCTAATTTGGAGCTTGTTAAAAACTAGATACAGTCGATCGTATACGATCGAGAATGCATCCATTTTGCATCTTTAGTAAAGGAAACATTCCTTGTTTGTGAAGAGAGTAAAAACGTAAAACTTAGGAAAAGCAACATTAACACGGCCCCAAACGATACCTTGAGGGAAGGTACCCACATACCAAATTTGAAAGAATCCGTTCAGGTCCAACAGTTACTTTCCGGAAATGCAATTTTACCTCTACCCACAGGTGGCGAAACGTATAGGCAGATAGGCATAAAAAATAATCGCAACCCAGATCTTGAGGCAAGATCCCTTGACATTGGAAATAGAAAATGTGAACTTGGCCTACAGGTGGCGCCACCAATGAGCAGATCGACAAAAACAAATAATCCCAAGCGAAACTTTCAGGTAAGGTACCAATATACCAAACTTGGAAAGAATCCATTCAAGTTTTAAAAAGTCATTGTCCGAAAACATAATTTTCAATTTGCCTATATGTGAATCGACATGAGAAACAATGCCAAGCGAGATATTGAGGCGAGGTACCGACACACCAAATTTGGAATGAATCGGAAAAGGTTTTCAAAAGTTCTTGTCTGGAAACACTTTTAACCTAGCGTTCAGGTGGCGCCAACTATAGGGGTTGCAATTCATTGAGGGGTGGCAGAATTCTGCCAATATTGCAGACTACACACACGTTTCAACTTTCGGCCAAGATGTATTGGATATATATGCTTAAACACAATATATGAGGGTCGGACGAAAGCTAGTTTGGAAGATAGAGGATGGGGCTCGGCGCCCTGAGGGTGGGGACATGCTCTTCTCAAGTGTAGTGATAGGTGTGCTGACCTGAAGGCCATAGACAGCTGCCTGTACATTAAAGAACCACACTGACAACTGCATGCCATCATGTCAGTCTGAAGAACCACAAGATTGAATTCAATTCAGAAAATTGATCATATGCGCAGTGTGCACCCTAACTTTAGGAACTCAGTTGTAATTAATATAGTAATACAAGCGTCTAATCCGTGATTCATAATTCAGTCGTCGTCCATTAATGAATATCCGCGACCATAATCCAAAGACCTTTTCCATATCCATATAACAGTATTAGCACCAAATTCAAAAGTCATAGTCATAGTATACATAAACATAGGCTAGTTAAGTTACATATGTGGACACAAATGGTTTGTACAAAAGCTTTAGGGTAAATCGTAGTATGTGAAATATAATCATTTGATAGCAAAATTGGAGGAACTGTCTTTCATTTAAAACGACACGAAATTCGCCCGCCAGTTATTTTGTACTATAATTCTGAAATAAAATATGGTTCCTGCAAAATCTTTAGGGTAAATCGTATGATGTGAAATAGAAGGACTTGACACCAAAATTGAAGGAAGCTATCAGTAATTACTATAAAGGAATATATTGAGAGAGAGAGAGAGAATTAAGGTTTAACGTCGCATTCAGCAATATGTCAGCTATATAGCGACGATCAAAAAAAAATTCTAAGTATTCAAGTCAACAACTCAGTAAACTAATGCGTTAAAACAGGTACAAACATTAAAATTTGTACAACAAACCAATCTCTCTCAGATAATCTAAAATACAATCTTCTTTTACCCGGATAAAAAGATCTTCCAGCGTAGCTGCTGGACAAAAAATGTATCTCTTACAATCTGTTGCCAGTTGAATATGCGTAATAGGATAATGAATATTATCAGGGCCTGCAGCAGAATCGTTAGCTTTCGTGAGAGAAGCATAGAGTTCTTCAATTGTAAACATAGCCTTATAGACTTCATGGTTACCGGAGGGAAATTTAAACTTTCTCTCTCTTCTCTCTTTTGGAAACTTTGAAATTTAGGTATACAATTTTCTGACCAAGAGTTTTGGGCAATTGTGTCGCCTAATTTATTTGCAATTTCTACTCTGTCAGTAATCACCTGGTTACCATCGTGGAGATGAACGCTGGACCTGGAGCTTTTATCTTTTATTCTTTGGATCATATTCCAAACTTTTGTTATAGGAGTATGTGTATTGATCTTAGAAACATAATTTTTCCAAAAATCACATTTATTCTGTTTCATGGTTCCACGAGCTTTAGCTCTTGTAGCTCTGAGAGTCATCATTAAACCAAGGTTTCTTGATATGTGCAACTCCTGAAGATGTGGGAATGGTTTGGTTGGCAATTTCTATCAGCATATCTGAGAATAATTGTATAGGATCTGGAGCATCAGCGAAAGAGACTGCTTGTAGATTTTGTAAACAAAGCCTTTCAAATTCTAGCCAATTTGTTTTCTTAAAACTGCATGATAAATTAGTAAATATTAATGTGATGTGAAATAAAATAGTTTTTGCCCGCTTTTCATCGCGGAAAAGCAGAAAGTTTGAAGAAATATGACAAAAACATCACTTTTCTGGGACCCCACGTGGTTCGCCATCTTGAATTTTCCCATGATCCTCTGCTCGGGGAGGTTATACAAATAGGCTCAAAATGACCCCAATATGATCAACTATAAAGTCACGGAGTTTCAGCTGTCCACTTTTTGTCGTTCCGGAGATAGCGCAGAAAGTTTGGTACGGGGGGCCATTTGTCCCCCCCAGGCCAGGTAGGGTTAAAATTATACCTTGTTGAAGAGGGGTCATCAGCTGAGTGAGCAGCTTGTAAAACAGTCGGAAAGTGATCACCTCCACAAGGATCCTCAGGAACAGACCAAGGAAATTTTTCAAGAATAGGAAGGTCGCAAAGTGAGATATCTAATGCTGAATAGGTTCCATGAACTGAGGACAAATGTGTATGAGAACCATCATTAAAAATACACAAAGAATTATTTGATCTAAAATTTTCAAGAATTTTACCTTTACAATTGTCTTTATTATATCAGAGGATATTACGACGGTTAAAATCACCCATCAATAAAAAATTGAACGCTGAAGTTCACTAAGACGTAGACTACCAGAAGAAGGTATGTACACTGTGCATAATGTGAAAACAGAATTCAAGGTGATATAAACAGTTACAGTTTGTAAACCTGTCACTAAAACAACAGGACTGTGTAAAAAACTCATTTTAATCAATATTGAAGAGTCGCCTGTAGCCTTTCCATGTTCGTTTAAAGCCAAGGATTGATAAGGTGTGTATTGGCGAAATTTGAATTTATCCTTATCTGCTTTCTTCAGAAAGGTCTCGTTGAGACAAAAAGCTGATGGTTCATAATCTTGAGTTAATAATTGGAATTTATTCAAATTTAGCCAAACTCCTGTGCAATTTCACTGAATGATAGTTGGTGACTTAGCCATTTTCAGTCTATAAAAGAAATGACATACAAAACTGCCCAAGCCAAGACATATAACGTTAACTTATAGAAGGTTAACGTTTTATTTTGGGTAATACTTTCTGGCCATTCTTTTCATTTTTCATGACTTCTCTCTCTTCTTTTTTACTTTTTCTCTTATAAACGTCTTTCTCTCTCTCTTGTTCCAACAAGACTTTCGACCTTTGGTTCAAGGAAGTCTCGCCTTTCAATGGACGTTCATTACAATCAACATACTCATCATCAGGAAGCATAGGTGAATCGTTGCTAGGAGTGGAGGTAGTATCGACTATTTTAGGCTTCTTGCCGGTTTCGATGTCTAAGATTTTGGCCATTTTCTTTTTCTGATTCGGGGTAGCTTTTTTGGGGACAAGACTGTTGATTACTTTCATCATCTGTGAGTTCCTTCATTATTTCCTCATCTGGTGTAAAGTTCAAATACACACCAGAGTGAATAGGATTAACGTATGAATCATCAGATTGTATAGGTGTATCCTCATTTGGCACACAACTGGTATCCGTTAAGTCGGTACTCTTTAATTCAGATGAGGTACCATCTCTCTGAATCATTTGGACCGGAGTCAATGTGATGCCCACACTTTCGGTATGATCAGAAGCAGACTTCTGATCATTTGGTTTGGTATCTACAGTTTCACTGCAAACCTCACTATTATTGACAATATCGTCATCCCTCGCACCACAATTTTCCTCCATCTCATCGAGGAGAGACGCGTAGTGGTTTGTTGTTTTCTCGTTCTCTTTTATGGTCTTCTCGTTTCCTTTGGTGGAGTCTGTCTTCTGATGACTGATGTCATTTGTTTTTCCTTTGATGGCCTTGCCATCAGGACCTACAGTCCTCCATACGCCTACTGTTCTACTTTGAGGTTCTCCAGCTGACAGATGGTTTTTTTCTGCTTGAGAATCTCTGCATAAGTTCTTTTCGAACTTCTGCGAGGGGAACAGGACGAGGATCCAAGGAATCATTTCTTTCACTGTTAGTCACGGTATCTCTAGGTACCTTTTTGCCCTTTGGACAGTTTTTTTAAAGTGTCCTTCCTGATGACCAATTAGGCATTTATATTTTAAAGGACATTTCGAGTTCATATGATCTTCTGATCCACAAGTATAACATGTTTTCACTTGACTGTTATACCAAACAGGAAGCCTCACACCTCCAACTAAAATAGAAAAAGGAAGAGTACGTTTGAAACTTGACATCCGAATTCTTCGGACTCCTGACTCCAAATCTCTATCAAACGAATATAGCTCTTTTTCTATAGAGAGAACATCACAAAAGAACTCAAATGCAGTTCTAATCACAGAGTCTAGAAATTCGCATGGTCCTTTCATCTTTACAAGCAATTTCTTTGGTTCTATTTCTTCAAAATGGCCACGTTGATCTCCAACGGTTATACCTCCTAGCATCAGGCGAATTTTAGTCATTTCATTTGCTAGTATGACGGTCCACAGGGTATTTGATGCCTGTACCAGACCTATAAGGGCTGACCGTCCTGATCCAACAATGTCTTTTAATGCGTGCTATATATCAATCGCATTAACTTTCTGTAAGCCTGTGAGTTTCAGGCTCATTGGTCTATCAAACTTTCTGAACGCCATAGTTAAATTTTTTTTTAAAAAATTCAAAGTCTCACTAGGGAGTTTCACTACAACTACAAAGAGTGACACGCACACACTTCAACAGCGTGCTCCCCCACAGAGTACACATTGACTTCCCCCGAGGGAGCCTCACTCTAAAGGTGTCTACTACAACCAGTGTTACTAAACAATACACTCGCTCTTCAAGAGAACCCCAGGTCTAGGCAGAACAATAGCCCAGTTCTAAGACTTGCTAGTTGGCCGGCGACACCGAGGAACAAAAGAACAGGGAACAAAGACTAGCGCAAACCTGTATTCTGAGGGTTAGGCCTACAACATACAGCTATATATCTTCACTATGTACATGTATTTAACCTACCTCGTATTTTCGTATTTTGCCACAGGGGTGGGGACATCCTCCAGAGGGTTGTGCATAGGTTGAATAATTGTAGTATCATATAATCTCCCGGAATATATGAGAAGTGGGGGAGGATAGGGCATAGCGTGGGGCCGAGAAACTGTGAACAGGAACAATTTTCTAAGTCTAAAACAACTTCCTTGGACTAGGACAGGGACAAGAACAGGGACACGGTCGTCCACGGATATCATTTAAATCCCTATATTAAGCTTTCCGCAGTTAAAGCTATGGGCTCGATAAAATCTGTTCAATTTTTCGGGGAATTATTGTGTGGAAATTGAATTTTAACTTTGCTCCCAGGTGTCGCCACCTACAGGTGGATCAGCACAAAAAAAACTATCACATGCTCTTCTTACCTGTACATCCTATCTAGATTTGGCACTGAGATGTTCTTGAATTAATGTATTCATGTCAGTGGCTTTACAATCTGCAAGGCCACTGTCTCTGTTTAATTAATTTGTGTGAGAAATATATATATAATGTACATGTTCCACGGCCTAAAATCACCATACTGTACGCAATTGAATGGCATGGCTGTACACCAGAAACTTAATGTACTTTAAATGCAAATGGCTTCAGACTATTTTGACAATCATAACTGTGAACGAATCACTGATGTGCTGTCTATGCAAATGCGAATATGGAATTGGTACCCAAACAGAGACAGCCACTCACCATATGGTCCAGATGGAGAATTTGCATACAACAGAAAATGTGGACAAAACACAGCTATCCAGTCTCGGACAGAGCTTAAACACAATAGGTGTCTTTCCCTGCACAACAAATTAGAAGTTGATTGACGAAGGCATTCGGAAGCTATCCAACGGAAAAGATTGAACAAAAGGGAAATTTGGCTTTTACGAGATTTGTAGATAAATACCAAGTTTCCAGTTTCAGGCATGGCCATTGTGCACCACAAATTTGAAGTTGATTGACAAAGGCATTCAAAAGTTATCTGGCGGAAAAGAAAAGTGAACGGTATAGGACGCGGAAGCGGAAGAAAATGACAAACACATAAGTCATCCCAAGGGATGCCTAATAAATAGTTACCTCTGTATATAAAACTCCACTGCAGTTGTCTCCTGTAATGGCGTGTACGGTCATGGATGTGTTTGTGGTTTACTATTCGACAACTTCACTGGGCATGGGATGCACCCATGGACCGGCTGTTATTACTTCATATGGCATCAGTGAACTTTGTCAAGTCAAATCCGAATACGTTATATCTCCTTATGTAATTGGGTTCGGTATATGAAACAACTATAGTGGAGTTTATATGGAGAGTATTACAACGTTATTTCAAGCGTGATATATTACCAATATAACAGAGTAATGGTGCTCATTCCGTAGATTTCAATTTGTTATACACCTTGCAAATTCATGTATAGTTCATTATTGATTTTTGATAAGCTCAAAGTAGACGACTAATCAAAATGGACAGACTTCAGTGAAAAATTGGCATTTACAGAAAAAAATTAAGATGGGAATATGCCGATTACAGGGGTAGGCTTGAAGGCCATGACGTATCTCGGGCAATACAAAATGTGCAGTGAGCTTGTTATTCATTGTTTATTATACATCAATCTCAACAGGCCCAAGGGGCTCAATTACAGAGACGACACAGAAATATATTAATAAAGAATAATAATGATAACTAATAGAAAGATAGATAAACACATAATTACATTTAAAAATAGCGCAAAGATAGAATAAAAGACTTGAATAATACTCCTACTGTATTAAATGTGTGGATAATTAAGTATAATTACTATATACAATGATAATAATTGAGCAATAAAAAATACTGCTATAAATAACCATGTATAGTAATTAAACTCAGGGCATGTGTACAGATGTAACATGTGACATATGACATGAATAAATAAGACGATATAGATGATAAAGTAGAGGAAGATAATGCAAATAGAGCTACTTAAAGCAGCATGTTCTGAACTTTTATTTGAAGCTGTTAAGGATGTCCTCTGCTGGTAAATTAAAGTAATTAACTTTCTTAATAATGTGTCATGTGTTGTTGCATTCATAATTGTGTAATATGAGGGGGAAAAAGGAAAAAAATATAGGTTGGTGTGCATTTTTTAGCTGTAGGCAACATTATGTGGACTGACCCATGCTCCATTATATGGGGAATATGCCATAGTTTTGAAGCGTATTCATGAAAAAATCATATAATTAGTAATTAACTTTTTCTTGTATATTAACTGTTTGCAGGTAATCACAATGTCTATCAAAATTTATCAAATTGGATGGATGTTGCTGCGCAAAATTCTCAGCTAGAAGGCTTTTAGAGGAAATCCCTATCTGTTAACCTGGGAAAGGGAGGAAACCCAATGGGAAAAACAGCAAAATGGCCGCCGAAGCCAAAAATCCCCAGCGGACATCCTTAAAAACATCTAATTTACACTGGTAGTCAGTGAATTGTACAAATTTTGAGATTGTAAGATAACTGATACAATTGTCTAACAACCCTAATATTCACGAGAAACTGAAGGAGATATTGTAGAAAAATCCGTAAAGAAAAAAAGTCCAAAAGTGTCTGCACTAAGAAAACAACTTTGGTTGAAAGACCTTCCGTTGCACCGGGCCATACACAGGATCATATCAGCCATAATCATATGAACTACAAGAAAAATCGGATCACTCCTTCAAAACCGAACGGGAAATCATAGCGAGAACCAGGAACTAATTCAAAGCGTGAAAACCATGGCCAATGCAATAATCGATAGACAGTGGATTGCTCAAATGTCCTGGCAGTAGAAAGATCAGTTGGTCGATCAAAAGGAAAAAAGCATGATGAGAATTAATCGTGTAATCAACAATAAGGGAAGGTTAGATAATTAATAAGATATTCGGTCAGTCTCTGTTTAGCTGACACTTCCACACAGCGAGGCAGTTTATCTGATTGAAAACAAAAACTTCTGGTCGTGGTTATTTCTAGTTGTATACACGTGTGTACGCTCAAAAACAGCTTGTGTCACTTAATTTGAACGAGGAGAGTAGGGACGTAAGTGACACAAGCTGTTTATGAGCGTACTGACGTGTGTACAACTAGAAATAACCATTGCAAGAAGTTTTTTCAAAGTTCAGCTGCTTAGGGGGCCACGAAAAATCACCATGGTCCTTGTTTAGTTTTACACATGTAGAACCAGTTAACCGATATTAATACTTCAACGTCAGAGTATGGCAGCTTTTCCAAATTCTATAGAATTTGTTTTTCATGAATTCTACGTAAAAGCGTCCATCACCATAAAACGACTATTTCGCAGAAAATTCAACCCACATTTTTTCGTAGGTCATGTATTAGCATGCTGTTTTATTATATTTTCACTTCCTATAATCTCTGGGAACACATCAATAACACAGAAGATGTATTTTAAGCAAGCGGGAATTTTGTCCCAACTATTCATAAACCTGATCAACTCGGGAAATTCGAAATTCTGGAGGAGTTGCATTTTACTGAAAGGCATATCATTTAAAAACATTTTTAGCAAAGATAAGCATTTGGCAGGGACTGTATACAATGGACAAACCAGTTCAGAGTCTTATTTGATAATTAGAAGTTATAAATTCATCTTACGAATACTTTTTTTTTGAAGAAAATGTGTAATTAATAAAGCTCTTTTACCGAGAAGATTTAAAAATTTCTCATTGCGATTCCGTCGCGATTTTTATCATCCTTGGGTACTGTATGTTATTAAGAGATGATACACAAGAATAAGCAGATCGAATGAGAGCAACAGAGAGCAGCAAAAGAATAGACAAACAACACTAGTCAAAACGGAGAACTTTCAGTGTGATTCCGTCACGGACACTTTCAAAGATCATATAACGAAAAATCTGTAATATTCCGATGGATATTATACAATTATTGTTTGTTATAGAATGGGACATCACGATTTGTCCGCTCGTGACAAGTGATCCGCGAGTTGCATACATCTCTTGTGAAGAGCTGACAAATCGTGATGTCCCACTCTATATAACATGCAATAGTTGTTTTATTATACCGAATGTTTTATTTTTAGTACGTACGGTAACACTAATTGTAGTTCTGCATCGTTCATAATTTTGAAAAGCCAGCGGCATGCATAGTCGAAACAGTTTCGATGCCACAGAGCATTCGCACTGGCAGACGACCTAAATCGGCCTGTCACCATGGGTTCGCTGGCCCTGAGAAACAAATGAGAGGCTACTCCCGGCTGGACCAGCAAATGTCGCCGTGGAACAAATGTCATATTCAACGCTCTGCCGTGGTACATGACATTTATTCAGCGGTAAGGCAAGATACTACTGCATCATCACTGACCTTCACGATTTGTAGAATGACACGCGACAGGCTGTCAACCAATGAAAATATTACCAACTTACATAAGGTATATAATAACATACTTTATTGGAAAGTTGACAGCAGTAACTTAACGACAAAACGCAGAAAGTCGGCTAAAACAGAACACATTTTCAATAACGATCGTTTCAAAATTTTAAAGTACCTTCCAAACCGTGATTCCGTCACTGTGGTATTTATGTTTTATACATATCCCGAGCGATAAACAGTTTTGTTTCTTCAGAATTTAGTAAGAGATTCGATGGCACAAACACATGTACCGGTATCTCATTTTCTGAATACACGACTTGCCGGTCGTCTGAAAGTCGGAAGAAGAAAAGTTATCCCTTTTTCAGGAGCAAGATTCGGATACAGCAATTTCCTCAACATGAGCCCCAGGAAATCACCGTAATGAGTTTGTTTATAGACAATGTCAGAAGCTGACAGGGACCTGGAATATCACCGAACCTTTCTGGAGTGAAAGAAGTCTGAAGAAATCATTTAAATAATCCTTTGAAATAACTTTTTTCAGTCCGGACCTATACTTAAAGCATGCGAGAGGGGAAAGTTTACTCGGGGTTCGCATTGCACTATATATGGGAAGGAAACATCGCGATTTTTGCCATTTTCAGACGACCGGTCTGATGGATAAGAATGTCCTGGTGATTAGTGTCCCTTTTCATATCCTTTTCTATTGCAACCAAGGACGGACACTTGTCCCCATTGTGGAGAAAAATGTCCTACCTGGGTTAGAAGATAAGGCGTGTATTAAAATGGAACCAATATGACATTACTGGACAGGGCTAATCTTTACATATGGCATTCCTTCGTGTTGTATCTACGATCCCAGCTAGGGCACGGCAACTTCATAGTTTTACAGAGAACGTTTTGAAAGAGCCCACTCCATGTCTCACCTAATCTTAATTAAACGGGCTGTGCCCAGTAATGGATCTTGGCACCTGCGCACTGAGGCAAGTCAGTCGATTGTCACATATGACCCGAAGTGACACGTTCAAGGTAGCGATCAAATTACAGCAGCACACGTAGCAAACATAACCAGCGAGTAGAGACATCCAGCATCGCCAGAAAGGCACGGGAAAACACTAATGTGATGTACCCATGCCCAGACGCCTTCAAGATCGAAGAAAATAGAAAAACAACAAAGTACTCTATTATTACCCGAAAATTCCTCAATGGACGACGGTTGAATATTGAATGACGGAGTAGGCGCTTGTATACAGTACAGTATCACATGTAAATTATACTACTCATTCACAACAAAAGAATTTACGGTTTAACGTTAACCCCATCAGACCTCTTGGCGCCCTTCTCTTACCAAACTTTCTATTCTATTCCCGGAACGACAGAAACTTGAGAGCTGACACTGCGTGACTTTGCAGTCTATCATATTGGAGTCTTTTGGGGCACAATTACATAACCCATGAACAAAAGGGTCATGGGTACATTCAAAATGGCAATCATGTGGGGCACCAGAAAAGTGATGTTTTCGTCATTTTACTTTAAAATATATGCCTTCCAGTGAGGAAAATTGGGCGAAAGCTATTTTATTTCAAATCAGATTATCATTTACTAATTTATCATGTAGTCACTGTGATATCCTTATGGCGGCCATCTTGAAAATTTTTACATTTTCTAGTTGAGCTTGACCCAAGTGTAAAGTATGTTAAGTTTCAAGCCCCTCAAGAAGTAACAAACATATTTTAGGTGAGGCGAACTGGACCTCCAGGCTCCCATGCCTGGGCAGGTTCAAAATCGCCCAGGGAAGATAGGATTAACTCGTCCAGAACACAGGATTCGAACCGTTAATCGATAGAATTTTATTGAATTTCCCCCTTTACTTATCATGAGTTAAAGGGGCATCCAAACATGGTCTGAAAAAGTCGAGAAAAGTATTGGAATTTGCAGTGAACGTGTTGCTTTTTATTATAGCTGAAACAGCTTGGTGATCTTGTGCCCCATCCTTGATGAATTCGACCCTAACGTTGGGATTTGCCAGCCGAAATTCACCCAGCGAGAGTCACATGTGAGGTCAGCATGCAAACTCAATATGACAGACGTTTGAAAATTCAAACGATAGGAACTAATGTGTGTTCAAATTTTACGAATCAGATCAACTACTGTCATAGCTATTACAGTGAAGATGAAATATCAGGAATAGTCCATTGACATGTAACGATGTTATATCAATTTGCATCATGCACAGGAACTTCGACACGTGAAAATTTGATTCTGACCAGTGAAGGCCATCTCGAAAGTTGAAACCCATTTTTCTTGGTTATAGGTATGACGGTGAACCGAGTATAATTTGTCTAAAGTCCCGTATAAACTGACCAGACTATAGAAACGGCTGGCGGTAGAGAATATGAATCGAGTTAGCTCAACAATTTAGTTACGATTGAATTAAATGTAAAATGTAAAAGGTTCTCTTCAGTGCCCGACTGTGACAATGAAAAACGAATTTTGCAAACAATGTCGGGTTCCATCTCCAGGTGCTATTTACTTGTGTGGTCGTCTGTGCTTATGTTCCTACGAAGTAGGCTACCATCTGCAAATTGTCCGGTAGTCAGTGAGTCAGTGAGTGATTGAGTCCATCCGAATCCTTTCGTCGGCAAAATAAGAACCGTTGACACTAGAACCTTGATTTTGTGCATGAAGGTGCATTAGGGGACTGTTACCAGCAACTTCTGAGCTGATCTACTTTTGATGAAAATTTCTGGTGATTTTTGAAGAAAATCACTGGTGATCCTGACTTGAGCTGTGCCCATCTTAATATAGGCAGGATTTCAACTTGGGGCGGGAGGAGTTCCAAGAGTTCAGTGCGCTTCGGTGTCCAAATGCTTACCCTACTTCGTAGGTCATGTGACGTTAGTCACACTGCCATGTATAATAAATGTACTACATGTACTAATAAATGAATGTCATGTCTTTGAGAAAAGTGAAATGCGTACCGGTATTTAATTATACCGCTTGTGTTTTATACTGTGCCCCACAGGCGGGCCACGCTGCAGTCCCCCAAACTGCATAGTGGTCGGGCTAACTCTACCATGTCTACTGGGCAAACGGGGTTTCCTCTTGATTTATTCAGCCTACAAACAGCATTTACAAGCATGTGTTTTCTACAGACAAGTGGACAGCTTTATTTCATTGTTGGTTATAAAGTCGCAAGAACCCGCCTATGTACATGTATTACGGCAACACTTTTTCTTTGCTTGCTTCATCCACTGGCAAGGCGCAGACATCTTGCCGATCTCCTCATCTTTCGACCATTTGTGCACATTATCTCCTTCTTTGGGTGTGTCGGTACACTTCCCGAAATGCAGAGCTTCAACACTTCTTCGATTAAAGCATAATCTTTGTTTGTGAAACAGAGAAATTGATGAAAATAAAACGCCCTTGATAACACGTGAATCTGTATACCGGTAGCTATCTAGCTTCTGAAGTGCCGTAATCAGCTAGAGAAATTCAAGCGCTGTGTTGAATTTCTGTTCCTCAAATTTCGCTTCTCAGAGTCTAAACGGGTGACAGTTACATATATGGAAATCTTAGATTTCATAGATTGATTATGCATAGATTGGCCCCTCTAAGAGAACCGACAGGAAAGCAAGATAATAAACAAAAGTCTGGCAACCTAGTATTCCAGAGAAACTGAGGCTGATCTAGTCGTTAGAATTCGATGTATATGAAACAAAAAATCGGCTGGATCCAGTTCATACACACGATCATATAAGCCATAATCATACTTTTAAAATTGGGAGATTCTTGTTAACACGAATCGCATCACAGTAAATTATCACAAAAAATGACCTGAGCATAAGCGATTAATATTGGATTACACATGTGAAAAATGGCAATAAGAATTGATCTGTATTCTCGAGAACACCATTTTTAAAGAATCGTTGTACATGATTGTTCACGTGATATATAAGTGGACTCGACCATTATTATATACCAATAATAATACTATATCTCCAATCATGTCGAAAATGCACGTGAGGCTCCTTAAAAAGTCCAACACAATAACTCGAAATCCGACTATTCAATTACTTCCTTTATAAGATCGCATGGCATTTTGGCCCCGATAGAAGGATTGGGGCACTTTCTACCATAAACTTTCCTGCTTAGTGTAATATCGTTAAAGTTAGATGACAGATCGTCCAGGGGATCTCACTTGGTTTCGAAAGTGACGAGAGAATAGTTCGTTAGATCAATATTTTCTCTACGTGATTTGTACGATGTGTGAATTCACGCACAGCCATGAAACGGAGGGCAGTACCTCTAGCTCTATAAGGGTACAGGCAAACTTTAACTAACAAAAGAAACTGATTAACCATGATCGATGTAGATTTCGTTCACAGTGAGATATTTTTATGAGAAAGATCGATTTTAGAAGCCATATATGTCTATACAGTCCAGGCCTGGAACTGAGCCCATAAATATCTGGCATGGATACAGGACAAGAATAGATGTAGAATCGTTTTCCTCTCATAATACAGATGTTACAGCTATCAGATTCTGTCATCCCCGTTAACTCAATAGCGTATTAATATAATAATTATAATATTTGATGATAATAATCGGGAAATTAAGCAAACAAAATCAGTCTAACTAGTTTGACTACATTTTTCTCAAAGATATCTCAAGAATCTAGAATGATGCTAAGTTAACCAATACATGAATCCCGTTTTAAACAGCATTTCACAGTTTTCAACTGATGCCCTTGCAAGGTTTTATCGGGTATGGATGTATATTTCCCGAGTAAAATATTCCTCTGTTGATAATAAAAGCTTATGAAATATAAGTCACTGTATAAATGCAGCATTCTTTAACTCGGTTAATCAGCGATGTGGATGCGTTCGATCATTCCACCCTATGCATTCTTTTGTCCGTTTTATGCCAGCTGATACAAGTTCACATTAGCAGTATCTTTCTGAAATCGCGTTAGTTTTTCACGATCATGGGATTTTATTTTTATGAATCTGAACCGTATGGTATGATATGAACAGATAAATATAAACCGTCCCTTCAAGACGGCAAAGATAAATTGATATACGCAGTTTGTGATATTGTAACGAGGGAGGAGGATGTATATGCTAGTTTCAGATCATATGGAGCAATACATTTGGACAAAACGGTTTTTCCGTGGCCGCAAATACGAAATCAAAGGTGAATGGAAAGATCCTCCCGAGAATACATCGAATGACATTTATTGCGATGCCACCTTTACCTCGAAGATTGCTAGTATGCAAGATGTCGGATTCCAGGTCATAATTCAGATGCCACTATGTGCTAATCATAGTAACGTGACCTACGTAAGAGGAGTTCACAGTGGCTCTATATCTAGAATTGTGACAACACATGTTGAACTTTCGTCGGAAAAAAAAACAACACAGAATGAGTATAACCGCGTGAAGGAAAACACCTTCTGATACCGAAAAAATGGTGCGGCGACAGTGGCGACCCGCGTTCATAATCCAAAGACCTATTCCATATTCGTGCCTGTTCATGTGTACACAATGAGGATCTTGAAGTACATGGATTCATACGTCTTCTAGCTCGGGTTAAGCAGAAATAGACACAAGTTACGAAAAGTAACGCCATAGATGTTCCACGCTATACTCGTATTTTTACCTGCGGCACGCAGGTCTACGGGAGGCTCGCGTTGTTGTTGTTGTTGTTCTTGTTGTTCTTCTTCTTGTGACTTTTTGAAATACGCATGCGCTAAGAGAGTGTGATCTCTGCCACACTTTCCTTTTCAATCTCACATGACAACACTGTCTTCAGGCACGTTTGAATTCATTTGCAACTATATTCGGTGGAATTAATTATTGCTTCGTTGATTTCCGTTCAGATTTCAATTCTCTTACGTCAGTCGCTTAAAATCTGTCGGTCGTCACATCAGTCACTGTCTTCAGATATTACCATTTTCATTGAACAGTATGCACATGTATATACAATTTAAGATCCTTGGATTTCTTATATACCAAGGAAGATGAGCCGCAACCTTGTCAGTGGTTCAGCTAATTTGCATACAGTCACAGGCGACTGTCTTAGTAAGTAGAAAAATAAGTTCACTACTTCTAGTAATCATTTTATCTACCCAATCTAGATAAAACACAAATTGGTGAAGAAGCATAACAAGTAACGCATTATCATTATGATTAACATTGAATAATACTTGGTATCAAATTATAGATCATGAATCATAAAAACAAACGCAACAATTACGTTTCAGAAGTAAACGGAACAACTCAGCAACTTTCACCGAATAAAGATGTTTAACTTTACCCCCAAGCAATTCGCATATATGGAAATATGTTTTGAAAGGAATAATAACTTAACCCTCTGTGGGAATCGAAACAATGATCCTCCAATCCCTGGACTTGCACTTAATGTCTTAGCTATACCGACTCGTTGATAATACTCAAAACTGACTTTATGCGCAAATGATTTTATAATACATAAATGACTATGTACTGTTTAATGAGTCAGGCAACCCTATGCGCGAACAATACAGTTGTGTAGTTATATTGTGTACTTTCGGTACATAGCTATTTCGAATGATCCTCTTTCGGAACACAGACTCTCTATCCTCATTCTCGCAAGCCAGGGCTTTGCTTCGCTGGTATTGATGTTCTCGTCCTCTTCCGCACTCATAATCCCTTTAGAATTGCATTAATCACTTCCGTAAAATCAATTCTTATGTGTATCAGCAGACAATGGGCAGAAACATGTTGCATTTGACATCATTCTCTCAAGTCAGAGCCCATTTATGCTAGAACTTACTGGTTCTACACTTCACAATTTACGTTACTTTGTCAATCAGTTTTACGAATGAAATTACGTCATATATTAGCAGATACTGACCATAAAAGCGATCTATTTGACCTCGTTGTCAAAAGCTACATGTAGGACCTTGATTTCCTTGAGTGTTTTTAAAATTTATTTTGATACTTAGATACCTTTCATATTGACTTGGAAGTCGTTTTCGCGAATGCAATAATTTGATGTACCAAAAGATAATAACGAGAATTCGACATGATTCTCTTATACACACAGACCTTGTTTAGTGAACTAACCCTGAAATTTCGCACTTAAATCACCTTCCGAATGACTTAATGACAAACATATTCGCGAATTGATTATAGGGAGATATCCATAGATACTGACAAGAAATGTTTCTTATTTGCAGAATTTGATTTAAAAAAAAAAATTAATAAAATTATCAACCTTCGAAAAGGCTTGACCAAACATGTCGGATGAGGTGATATCTCCTAAGGATGAAATAGGTAATCATTTGTATAGAAAGAGCAAACCATGTATTGATATTGGCTTGCTGCATGGAAAAGAGTGTCAAGGTTCCGTATTTAGTTTGCAGATGATAACGCACATAACTGCAGAAACTTAACTTATTATTCTAATCGAATATCAAGACTGTCACAGGCGTCAATTTGAATCGTGAAAAATGTCATTATGCCTCTTGAACAGTTCGATAAAGCCTTCAACTCCATTCCATAGTTTCACAGATCAAAGTGATAGACCTGATAATAAATTCATTGAAAATTAACTTTAAAGAAATATAAATTTTTCATTTTGCTCGGCAAAGTAAGCGAGAAGGGTGACTGAAGAGCGTAGATGTTCGCGCTATGACTAAATCCTTGAAATTTGTTTGGATTTCCAAATATTTGAAAGCCTTTTTCATTTGCAAAAATCAACGGCTGAACCGAATGTTTTGAAACTTGGAATACACGATATTTGTACCAAGACATTGCCAAAGCGATCATTGTGACTTCGTCTGTCAATTCAGTATAGACGGCGCGGACCAGTCAAAATTGTCGGAATTTGAACGGGAAAGTGAATATATATATATGGTATCAAACCTGTTAGTCAATTCCTACAATTGTGGGTTAGAAGTTGAAAATTACTTCCCTTGGCATGAAAACACTTGCAGATGGCGCTTTTTTTCTACAATTACCACTACCTCCGCTGATATGTCTTTCACTGTATTATTGCCACTGCCGCAGGTTTTGACTACAATGTAGTCATTTCTCACTTGTTCTATCAGCATGCGATATGTATCGGCGAAAGTTGAGAAACTTTGAGTGAAGGCGCTTGGTGTCACCATGACTTTAACATTCGGAGTTATATTCATTGTGTTAAACTGATCTGTGCATATTCTGGATTTCAGGCTGAAAAACGAGAGCATATTCCGGGCAATGCAAACAGTGAAACCATTATTCGTGAGAAACTGAAGGAGATCCTGTCAGTGGAATTCCATGTATATGATACAAAATAATTAGCTAAAAGGCCGTACCGATCGTATAAGCCATAATCCTACTTTAAACTTGGATTGACTCTTGAGAAAACGGACCGAATATCGGTAATTACCATCATCACAAAAATAACAGAGAACCTCTCAAATCATGCAGCGTGAAGACAATGACCAATAAGCGATCCATATTAGATTACTCATGTACCAGATTTCCCAAATGTCCTCGCAGTTAAAAGAATTGCAATGAAACGAAAGTAAAAGAGCAATAACAGTCCAAGGCAGCGACCAAATTGCAGAGGAACTCGTAGAAGGCGTAGACTTATTGTCTTCCATATGGGTTTATTTCTGGATTTTTAGTGCCGGATGTCAAGTATTTTTAATAAACTTTATCATTGAACATGCCTATTTATGAATCTACTTTGAGAAGAAAAAATATAACAAAAATAAGCTGGATTCCATTATATATTATTAACATCACTCAATCGCAACAAATGGATTTACAGCATGAGTAATTCCTCGTCCCGTTATATTGGTAGAGAGTATTGATCTTTACTCTCAACATTTGTGTTTCTGTTTCTGGTCTCATTTAGCCATAGGCCAGCTAGCGAGCTCAAGGAATATTTTCTGTCGTTTGGTTGCAAAACAGTGTTCTGGTTCTGAACCGGAACTCATTCATACTTCTGTTCTCAATAAGCCCGACGCCCGAGGTTTAGTAGCGTGACAGTTTACAGATCCGGTTTTAACCAGACTGGATTGGCATCGTATGCTCTACAAGACAGTGAGAAGGGTATAAATTGATATCGTGGCGGCAGGGAGTTGCGGAAGACGACTGTGTCCTATTGAATGTAGGCGCATTTATTCTACCTTACTATATTTTTCATATTAAGAAAATTAATGCATCAAACACGCCAATTCTAATTTGGACATAAAATCAGCGATGTCCCATGTTCAAAACACGTGCATATGATACCACCGTCAATTGGAAAAAGGATGGAAAAGCATGTCGAGTTTTTGGTTTGCTAAATTTCCATTTCAATAATGGAGATATTGTCATGCTGCCGATTAACTATTTGAAGAAAAGTCGCTACAATTATCAAATGACAGATTTCTGTAATGGAATGGATATCTTTCGGCTTCAACAGTTCTTTGGTTACAGACTTGCATTTTGTCGTCCAACTTTATCGGATCAACTAGTAAAGAGAGAAACTTGTAATCGCAAAAACTAAGAAAACGCTTTATTGCGATATTTCACAATGGCTATAGCAGAATAGACATGTCTAATTCTCTATTTTGGTAGTCTCAAAGGAGTAGTAGGAAAATACAGGTGGAGGACAGATGCAGATGGCAGAAGATGAATGGATGATGAGGTACACTGAGAACGTGGTGCAGAAGGGGGTACAGCGAGTAAGGGAAGCAAGAGAAAAGCGCTCGGTGAATTAGATTAACCTACCAGGCATGGGGGCCATTATGTCACCCTACAGATCTTTCTGCGTTATCTACAGAACGAAAAAAATTGAGAGCTGACAATCCGTGTCTTTGTAGTTTATCATATTGAAATCATTTTGAGCCTATTTGCATATCCCTCGAGCAGAGGATCATGGGTAAATTCAAAATGGCGGACATGTGGTGCACCAGAAAAGTGATGTTTTCGTCATTTTTCTTCAAAGTTACTGTTTTTTCGCGGGAAAAGTGAGAAAAACTATTTTATTTCACATCAGTTTAATATTTACTAATTTATCATCCAGTTTTTGTGGGGAAATTACAAAAAAAAACACGAAAAATCGACCAAAAATGCATCAAAGCAGCCATCTTGGATTTTTACATCTCCTGTTAGAGCTTGCCCCAAGTGTACGTTTGGTTAAGTTTCAGTCCTATAACTCCAGGGGTAAGTAAAATAATTAGGGGAGGGTGGGCGAAATGTCCCCAGGCGTAGACCGATCCCAGAAAGCCCAGGCCAGATGGGGTTAACAAGCGCCATGTTTGATACTGTGAAAAGAAGTTGTCAAGAATCGCCGACCATGTTTGATCACGTGATATATGTGATTCGTTCATTATATAATAATATTAGTATCTTCAGCCATATTGAAAATGCAACGTGACGCCCCATAAAACCCACATGAAGTGCAACACAACAGGCTCGAAATCCGGCCATCAACTCACTTCCTTTAAACCACCACCATGCACCCGAGCAGAGTCATTTCTTTCCATTGTCTTCACCATACTAGTATATTACACAATCATTTAATGGTTTAGATATTGTGATTTTGACCTCGTGAAACACATCTCGCTTAGCACAATACTGAAAAGGGCGTGAGAGGTCGGGAAAGAAAGTTATCTAACACGATGATGCCACTAAATAGTAACACATGGAAGATATTTTCCGAGGTCCGGATTTTATTAGAGCTAATGTCCTCCTTAAAAAATTTCATACATGTACTGAGTTTGTCAAGAAATATTTATTTCGTGTCTATTGTTGCAACATTTACTGTTGCCAGCTATGGTGTTTGCACAATAAGAAAACCATGAATAGCATCAGAGTAACGTACAACAATTCGTTTCGCTCGTTGATGTGTTACAGACGCGAGTGTAGTGCTAATTTTATGTTTGGGATTAATAATATTCCCTCATTTGTGGAACTTATGCACATGTCGGTTGGCTTCACGAGTCACTTGTATAGCTCTGATAATATACTACTTACTTGTCTGCAAATTTCTGATGTAAAGTCGCTATCGAAGCTAGAAGCTAACTGGCTTCATATTCTACATTAACCACACTCCGCTACTGTTCTTTATGTAATGCTACGGACTATCAGTCTGAAATAAAATTATTATTATTATTATTTATTGGCAACCGTAAAAATGGTGACGGATTATATATTTGAAAATGGAATAATTAACATATGACGTCTGGTCCTAGTGTAATATACAGAAGGTGTTCGATCTAAAGCATCACTCCAAAATCATCCCAAGTCATGAGTCGTCTGACAAAGTCGAGACATGACCGAAGACGACTTCACAACGACGAAGACCAGCCGTTTGTTAATAGGCTTTCCGAACAGCCTTCCTGGCCTCATAACCTTTCTGAATATTGTATGAAATACTTCTCACAGAACCAGATCCCACGCAGAAGATTATAACTAACAGGCACGAAAGCAAATATGACTCATTTCGGTAGGTTAAAGAATCAACCAGTAAAAAATGGATATACAATACCTGATGTCTTGCTTATCTCACCCACCTACAGCCAAACGCATACGTACGAATTTGGTTGAATTAGATCGATGTGTCAACTATTGTGCTACTCCTATGAAGCCACAGCATATAATGTCAAATAGCCGGAGATATCAGGCTCTCTCATCCCGTCGAGTTCTGAACGAAATAATGGAAACAGTTACTTATGTTACTTCTTCGCGCGGTGGAGATAACTGGGGGCTTTTCGACGATCACATAATATATGCAATAACATATTTTTTCAACCTTAATTCACTCATATAAAATGTTAAATTTAACTCTCTTTCTCCCATATCAAATGTACTTTCATTGATAAATATGTACTAATATTTAATACTCAAATACGATATATATGTAATTGTGTATGTGTAGATGTGCACATGTATTTGTAAGTATGGATATGTATTTGCAAGTGTGTTTTGGCAGATGTATTATGTGTATATCTCACATCTACATATATTGTTTAGATAACAATCATATTTACATCATTCTCAGATTCTTTTCCATCATATTTCCGAACCTTAGATGTTCGAGCTGCATTCCGCGGTTGTAAATTTCATGAATAAATCCTCTCATGAATAAGTCTCTTCTTCATTGCTGGAGTGTAGTGTCTGTAGGCCGTTCGGATTGAGAAAATATTGTAAGGTGATGTCCTCTTCATACATTTTCATAAAGTATTCGATTTCTAATGAAATATGTTACTTGCCGATTGGAATTTTTTTTTAAACGACATACTGACAATTCAACCCAATATCCAATAATTGTTGTACTGTATAAACAACAGACGCGTTATCGAGGCGAGACCCTTTGGTAAATAGGTCAGACATTCACGTATCTTGCTCAGCCTCTGTCGTGAGATATAACTAAAATAGACTGGATTCCATTATATATTATTAATATCACTCAATCACAACGAATGGATTTATAGCATGAGTAATTCCTCGTCACGTTATATTGGTACCGAGTATTGATGTTTTCTCGCACAATTTGTGTTTCTGTTTCTGGTCTCATTTGGCCACAGGCCATCTAGCGAGCTCGAGGAATATTTTCTGTCGTTTGGTTGCCAAACAGTGTCCTGAACCTGAACTCAGCCATACTTTTGCTCTCAATAAGCCCGACGCCCGAGATTTAGTAGTGTGACAGTTTATAGATCCGGTTTTAACCGGACTGGGTTGGTATTGTGTGCCCTACAAGACAGTGAGAAGGGTATTAAGTGATATCATGGAGGCGCGGAGTTGCGGTAGACGACTGTGCCCTAGTGAATGTAGGCGCATACACCAATGTTCCATGGTCAAAACACGTGCATAGCGACCACAGTCAATTGGGAAAAGGATGGAAAAGCATGTCGACTTTTTGGTTTGTTAAATTTCCATCTCATTAATGGAGATATTGTCATGGTGCCAATTAACTATTTGAAGAAAAGTCGCTACAATTAGCAAATGGCAGAAACTGCTTCATTTCTGCAATGGAATGGATTTCGTTCGGCTTCAACAGTTCTTTAAGTTACACACTTGCATTTTGTCGTCCAATTTTTATCGGACCAACTAGTAAAGAGAGAAACTTGTAATCGCGAAAACTAAGAAAACGCTTTATTGCGATATTTCATAATGGCTATAGTACAATAGAAATGTCTAATTCTCTATTTTGGTACTCTCAAAGGAGTAGTAGGAAAATACAGGTCGAGGACAGGTGCAGATGGCAGAAGATGAATGGATGATGAGGTACACTGAGAACGTGGTGCAGAAGGGGGTACAGGGAGTAAGGGAAGCAAGAGAAAAGGGCTCGGTGAATTAGATTAACCTACCAGGCATGGGGGCCATTATGATCCCCTGCAGATCTTTCTGCGTTATCTCCTGAACGACAAAAAAATTGAGAGCTGTCTCTTTGTAGTTTATCATATACACAAAACGTCTATTGGCATAGTCTTTGTCTACTGCGCATGCGCAGAATGACGTCAGTTACACGTTTCAGCCATCCCGCTGGATGCTCCCTCGCGTATGCTTTACAATGATACCTCACTTGATGCAATCGGCCCAATAGTGGCCCACCTGGACCCCAAAACGTGTATTTCCGTACACTTTGTCTACTGCACATGCGCAGAATGACGTCAGTTTTACGTCATACCCAGCCCGCTGGATGCTCCCTCACGTATGCTTCACATTGATACCTCACTCGACTCAATCGGACCTCTAGGGACCCCTCTAGGCCCCAAAACGTCCTCCCAAAGCTATTTACCCACTACGCATGCGCACAGTGACTTTTTCAAAAAAAATCCACCAATCGCTTCGGGACTCTGCCCATCGTGTTCTAGGTGTTGAGATGTGAAAAACAAAACCAAACAACCCATACTACAATGACCAGGAGTAAATTTCCCATTAGGTTCAACATTGGCCAGTGGGCCAGTATGGGCCATATAGTAGATATATATATGCTATTTTCAACCCTGGTTTGTAGCCTATAACTCGTGGCCTAATGGATAACGTGTCTGCCTCTAGATAAAGTGACCCGGGTTCAATTCCCACTAGGACCCTTTACCTTCTGCCACTGTATGGAGAAACTGAGGGTTCCTCACTGGCCATTTAACATGGGCAAATAGATTGCGATATTGTCGGGGACCCTGTACAGGCCATGGATGTTTCGTAAGGGCAGATAAAGGCTATCTATTGTCCCGGAGAGGGCCGAACATTGCCGGAGATGACCGGACATTACCGGAGATTGCCGGACATTGGCGGAGAATTCAGCGTATTTGAAGTCTCGGGACTACTTTGCGGAGGCGTGTTCCCGGAACCGGAAGCGACCGCAGCACCGCCGGAACCGGAAGCGACCGCATCACCGCGGAAGAATACATGACCGGAAGTGACGTCACGTGACCGGAACCGGAAGTGACGTCACGAGACAGGTGGCGCCCCCTGGCGACCATGTGATGCAAAATAAGACCCAATTTCACTTCTTACTACTACTTACGTTATTCTCGAAATCGCTTCCTGTCTTTTTTCCAGCAACATGGTGATAAGCAAGATCTTTCTAGTTACGTCACAAATTTTGTTTGTTTACTCTATCAACATATATGGAGATGCTGCTGAGATTGACATGGTGAAAGGGGCTGGTTTAATTATTTGCTTTCCCAGCTTTCCATGCAGCAGTAGCTTGGAAGAATGAAATGAAATAGAGCTCGATATTTTCCATTCTATTATATTGAGCATCTTTACGGAGATGAACAAGTATATCGAAAATCACCTGAATAGACCACAGAGCCAACAGGAAATGATAAAATGCTACTTTTAAGAAACAATCCTTCTAAATTGAAGCGATATACAGGAGGTAGGAAAAATTGTCGACGACTGGTGACTAAAAAGCAAATATGTGACTCTACAGGAAAGTAATCGTCGACACCTATCATTCAGACCCGAGAATACGGTGGGTTTTCGGACTTAGCCTTAGTATCTCAGCCGCACTTTTATTGCAGCTGTTCATCTGGAGACTGTGGGATATCCATACGGCCCCTAGCACCGGCTCAAGCGGAACTGGATACGCTAGCTCGGAAGCTGTGATGACAGATCAACTCAAACAATCTTCTAAGAATCAAATACAATTTTGCACATCTTTAGACCCAATACAACATTATACCCCCAAACCATTGGTAAATATAGGTCATTGTAATTTGACATGACGCCCGATCACTTTCACAATCCGTAATTATATATACACTGTCCAGTCCTTCTCGAGAATTCAAGAGAACCACGTAATTTTAGATGGATAAATGGCATCAGAACAGGTGCGGTAGAAGTCCCAAAATTAAAATATTACAAATACAAATTTTTTTTCAGTTGGCATGAAGTACAATATTATATATTGTATACCCAGAAAAGTTTCAAGGCACTGAGTCTCATCATGCTCGCCCAAATCGCCAATTTTGAGGCGAAAACGCCTCATATTTCTTTCTATAAACATACGAAGATTAACGATAACCAAAACGGCCACTCGCCTTCTCGCATACTCGCCCTGTAATTTGCTGACACGAGAAGTCGAGAAGTCGAGAACGCGAGGCGAGAAGTCGAGATTGCGAGGCGAGAAGTCGTCAACGCGAGGCGAGAAGTCGAGAAATCGAGGCGAGAAGTCGAGATTGCGAGGCGAGAAGGCGAGATCTTTGTCGACCTCTCGCCTCGACTTCTCGACTTCTCGCCTCGCGTTCTCGATTTCTCCTGTCAGCACTACTTTACGGCCAGGTTACTCGAGAACGATGAGACTCAGTGCCTTGGATTTTTTCCAAGTATACAATATAATACTGTACTTCATGCCAATTGAACAATTTCTTGTAGTGGAAGTATTTTATTTTGGTACTTCAGTATTGCACCTGACGGGACGATTTTCTCGTCTGAAGATACAAGGTCCTTTCCTCGTCACATCTTCAAGAAGATATGCTCAGTTGATAATAACTGTTTCTGAGTATTGACAGCCCCTTATAGTATATTTGGATTATGGACACGGAAATTCTCTAATGGGGCGACGTCCGAATATTGAATGATGAATTGAACTTGTGTTTTAGGTCAAATTGCTAAGGTATAATTCAGAATTATAATTTTTGACCTAGATCTGTAAAAGTTGGGATCCTAGGATTGTTCGTATAGCCTGGTCATCAACCACATTTCATCATTGTTTCCAATGTTCCAATGTTCAGTTGATTTGAGCTACTAAATGTTGTTGGATTTTCAGAATCTGTGTAGATTTACGTTTCAGATATTGACATAACGAACCCCATTTCGAGCTTTGTAATACAGTGCAGAGAAAGCTGGGCAGACGAAATGACAGCTGATAGATTTTGGTCACAAATCACCCGAAAAGAGGATAGTCATTCCAAAAGGGTCCTAAAAAGAAACGCATATCCTAAATTCATCACAATTATACCACGGAAACATCCTAAAGTTCATCGCATATCTCCGGTATATACCCGAAAATCATTTACAGGTGAAATAGACAGAATTTAGTGTATATTTTAAAACCTTAAAGCTAGGCCAGAGGCAAATATATATATATCTAGATATAGGATCGACTATGCCACAAAAAAAAACCGTTCGTGTCTTGTAAACGCGGAACTTCTTTTAAAATGTGTGCGCCAATCCATATTTGCCTGCCTTCTTTTTCCCCTCCTTGTGGTGCTGGATGTCAAAGAGAAACATCTGACCAGAAAATGGTCAGGGTTCGGAGAACGACATTGCATGCCTCAAAGTAAGTAATGTCTTCAAACTGGGACTGCGCATCACTGCAGCATTTTCACTGAAGGTCTCGAAAAATATTATCAAAACACCATACGATATATATGAGAGGCACAGATATATGCACTAATGATTGTTACACAGTGGTGATTGAAACTATAACTAAAGACATATATTACAAACAAGTGACAAGCTACAACTAGAAATAGCGGTAAATATGTAACCCGAAGATAGCCCTCAGTCTTAATGAGACAATTCAACAGTATCCCATTACTATGGTAATGGGCAGTCGGAGTCTGGAGAAGACATTTGACAGTTAGCATTTGTCTCTGGATTATTTATTTCTCATTATAGGTAGTCAGTTACTATTCACTGTGAGATCAAGACTAATTGACACAATATTTTTCTTTATTTCATGCATGCAATGAGACTATATTCCTTATTTGAGGAATACGATGATTAGAGGATCCTCTACCAAATTATATAGACCATTCTTTCGAACCGATCTGGGTTTCCACACTCCCAAAATTAAAGGCCCCAGAGAAGGGAACAAGTTGCCCTCCGATCTCCAAGCATGTACTTCAATGTCCTTGTTTAAACCCAAGTTAAAAAAAAAATTGTTAAATGTATAATTCTGCACCTTGTCTACCATTTTCCTTCTATTCAGTATTCACTCGGTATAGTCCATTATTCACCTCTTAAGCGTAAATTTTAGATTTCACCTTATTTATTGCTAATCACCTCACACATATTTCCATCTTCTCTAGCCAAGTCGACGTACATCACGTTGCTCTGTACATTGCCTTGGCATACTTCTCTAGTAAAGTTGGAACGTGAATCCTCATCGATGAGTGGAATGCAGAGACGGCTCGCTGCATCCAATCAGAATGCGCGTTACGTAGCAGTTGATTACCAAGATGGCGGCCCCCACTGAGAACGCGCTGTGTTGAATGTGTGGGGAAATTCTGCCGAAAAAAACCCAGGAGAAGGATTTTCACGGCCACTTTCGGTGTTCTGATCAGTTGATTCAGCTTTTGGGACGCGCTGCACGGTCGAAAGATAACGAATCGCCTTATGAGTGTGGTCGACTTGAAATTGAAGGGGAACAACTCCTGGAGGCAAAAAGTCGCTCATCGTTAACACTTCCGCTAGGTGGCGCAGAGCAATACGCCTCTGCCACCAGCCAAGAATGTCAAGGCAGCGTAGAGAGCTTTGCGATGCAGTTGACTTGGCTGGTGAAGATGACATATTTCTGGATGTCCATGTTTATATGCCTTTTGTATTCTGTAAGGATATTACAAGCCGCTTGGGGTTTTCTCCCGCCGATCAAACTTTATTTTTTAATTATTTCTGTGCTATATATTTGGGTATAATTTGTTGTATTGTATTCCTTATACTTTGGTTGGTGAATAAATTCAATTCAATTCAATTCATGAGAGACTCACGGAGAAAACTTATCTAAATTAACTGTTGTGATTGTAAAGATTTTTTTGTGATTGTTGTCGTGCATTTAGTTTGGAAGATCTTTTCGGTCGTGCGACATAAAATTTAATTCTAAATAATTTGAGAGCAGTTGTTACGGATAAACAGTTATTTTGTATGTTCTTCGGAGTTTAATATTGGTCGTCCGTATGTAGCTGAAATATTGCTAATTGTTCAGTTGAATTATCTCTCTCTCGTGGTGATCTTGAAAAGGATTTGGCAAGTTGGGGATTCCGAAAAAGCTTATCAAGACCATTCTCATGGCATCAGATTGTATATCCTCTATTGTCATATATACATGTTTACCGACGGTTTGAAGGTTACAAACTCTGACGTTTGGAGAATGATCAAGACAGGTCTGAATAAAACCAAGTCACATGACATTACCATATGGGGAATGGGGAATAAACCGCCATTCCAACTTGCGCTTCTCGTTTTGTTCTTCTCAAATAATTACCCAGTTATCATAACAATGGCACGTCTGTTCGCTTTGGTCGTATGGTATAAGGATGAGCCAATCGCAGGGAATGTTGTCAAACTGACAAGTGTGAAGCGCTTACGAAAGGAACCGGAAGAATATGCAGTTGGGGAAGTTGTATGGGTCACTTGTCAAACTTGATACCCGAGGACGAGGCTGATGGTCATGGCGGACTTTTTTCAAGTGTGCTAAAACTACCAAAGTTCCACGAATTTATCCCTATCCCTATATCATCAATTATCGCCGTTCATCTGAAATGGAGGAAAAAAAACAAGAAAAGGGACATCTATGTTGTTGCAAACGGCCGGAAAATCGGCATTTTCCCAGACTGTGGATCTTGTGAATCAGCTACTAAAGGATTTAGGGGTGATCTTTATAAGAAATTCTCCTCTCAAAATGAAGCTATGCTGTACCTTAATGAAAGTGGTATTTGTTGCCAAAACATCTCAATCTACAACACCAATGGTGAAGCGGTTCTTTAACGGCCATTGGATTCTCCGTAAATCACTGTACAATCTGTGATGCTGATAACAAAATCAAATCTGCCCCAGACTCAGAAGAGACATGTGTTCTCACTGTGGTTGCAGAAGGCTCAAATGACAACGCTGATTCAGATTCAAGAAGGTCTACACATCAGTCAAATGGTACTGAAATGACCAATGTGTGCACTCGTTGCCAAGGTGCAGACAATTCCCCCTATGATTCAGTGTAGTACGTGCTATCACTGGATCCATTATTCCTGTACAAAAGTTCCAGTATACCAGATTGCTGCATTGGCTAGTTGTAACCGCAAATATTCGTGTGAAAATTGTACTGAGATACCAGATTGGCTCAGTTCGGCGTTCCGTGTTTCAGATATTTCCCTACATCTCCAGCTATGTCCAGTATCAGAAAAATCAAAGGAAAGATCATTTTTAAGCAAGCTGGATGAAAAACTTGATGATATTCTTCACCGACTAGCTAATTTAATGTCATCCCATGATGACATGCATCAAATCATTACATCTATTGCTTCGTCAAAAAATACTCTGGCAGCTCAAGTCAACGATGCGTTGTTCACAGAAGATGCCTCTACAGCTAGTGCAAATCTATCTACAGAAGTTAAAACCCACACGACTGAGTGCATGAATACACTTACAGAAAAACTTGTATCAGTAATAGAACATTCTGGCATTAAATCCCATACATCTGAGTGCATTCACGCAGGAAAAAGTAATAACAGTCATAGAGAATTCTGACAAATCACAGAAAGACCGTGGCAAACTTAAGATCATGTCTGGATGAGGAAACGACAAGGCGAGTACAGGCTGACTCACAGCTTAAAGTGTACAGTCGAGAGAATGAACAGCTAAAATATGACGCGAAAACTTCCAAACAGCTTGAATCAGTGGAACAACACCTCAAATCCCATCACGATTCGAACAACAGACTAAAATCTCAACTGGAAACCAGTATTGATAAAGTTAACAATATTCAGGCCCTACTTCAGGATACAATTATGCCTTCAATAAAAGAGAGCCAGAAAGTAGGTACAGAAACCCAAAATGTGGTGATTTAGTTGAGCAAACAAAGTCATGCTCATGTCAGATTCCAATCTCCGGTCCGCCATTCTGATACTGATCGCGGTTCAAACACCACCAAAAAAGTACTTTTTATCGGTTATTCACAAATTCGGGATATACACGAGGAGTGATTAACCAGAGAGTGTGACATGACAAAACGGACGGCTTATACAATCGGTGAAGCAAGAGAGGCTGTTGAATTGGAAAAGCGAATCTATGATACTGTGGTATTACACCTGATAACTAACGATGCGAAGATATTCAGTGAAAAATGTGTGAAGGAAATGTCCAGTCTAGTTGACTTGGTGCTGAGGTTATGGCGAAATACTAAGGTTGTCTTATCACTGGCTGTGAGTCGAGGTGATAATGAACAATTAAACAGAAAGGCTTATGAAACAAACATCAGCCTTCACCACAAATACCCAAATCAGGACAATATTACAATCTGTAACAACACAAACCCCTCCACAAGAGGCCAGCCCAAATGGAAATTTCTACAAGGTGACAGGGTACATCTGTCTATCCAAGGCACAAAAGTCCTTGCCGCAAACCTAAAGACAGCTATCAACCACAGCCAGGCCATTGTGATGCTTCAAGGGTAAACAAGATTATCGTAGCCATGGCGATAAGTGATTCGGGTGCACGTAATGCTTGGGGCGATAGTCATTCTCATCGCAGATACGGTTGGCCCGGTCAACAGAGTCGCAACCAGTGCCCTAACGATATATATATACTGAAAGGTTCCGGTGTAATCGCTACTCCGTTCTAAGAGTACAACACTCCTCCAGAGATTATTCTAGTGAGGAGTACACTTCCGATGCGAAAGACATTACCAGCTCTACACAGCCAGAAAAAAGGTGATAACTATCACCCCGAAAAGGTGATGAGTTAGAGCCATCACCTTTTTTTATGATCACCTTTAAAAATGATTGCATCATCTCGGAAGAGTGATGAGCAATGATTGTAAATTTAGGTCATCACCTTTTAATGGTGATGAGGCAACATCATCACCCTTAAAAGGTGATTGCCGTCACCATTTAAAGGTGATGGCTCTAACTCATCACCTTTTAAAGGTGATGGCCAGGTCTGATCACCATTAAAGGGTGATAGGCCATCACCTTTTTTCTAGGTGTGTACACAACGAAGACGTGAAACACGAAACCGTGATGCTGATGGCAGATAGTATCATGCTTCGTTATTTGACGTTATTCCGGTGGAACTTATGATTCTGTGTGGAATTAATAATGGGACTGTCTGTGAGGCCCCCAGCAATCCGAGTCGCATTTTGGAACATTAATGGTTTAACTCAACTTGACCAACTTAAACTACTAGATAAGGACTTTCTTAATGCTTTGTCATCATCAGACATTTTGTGCTTATCTGAAACCCATTGTGGGCCTCATGATACAATATGCATGAAAGGTTTTATTGAACACAACTTTCATAGACCAAAAGCTAAAAGAGCAACTAAATACTCAGGTGGATTAGCAATCTACGTAAGGCAAACTCACAGATGGTGCATATATTAGAGCGACATGGCGATTATGTATGGTTAAAATTGGATAGTTATTTCTTCAATCTATCTGCTGACATATGTATGTACAGCGTATCTCCCACCCTGCAATTCTAGTTATAACAATAGGACAGAAAAAGTCTATCTCTCGGATATGAAGATCTCTATTGCCAAATACACTTTATTAGGGGATATATTACTTGATGGCGATTTGAATGCCAGGACTAGATCGAATCTAGAATTTATACCAAATGATTTTGGTGATGGACTTCTATGATGGTTATATATGTGATAACACCCCGCCAATAAGGTGTAACCAGGACAGAACTGTTAATGAGAGAGGTCGCCAGTTATTAAATGTTTGTATCTCTAGTCAAATGAGAATTCTCAATGGCCGACTTCTAGGGGATTCTACAGGACACTATACATGTTTTGAACCCCAAGGTAGCAGTACAGTGGACTATATTCTATCCTCAAATGAGCTGCTGGCTTGTGGTACAGTTACCAGCTTTAGAGTACATAATCTTATTGGTCACTTATCAGACCACTGCAGAATTTCGGTCAATGTGCGTGCTGGTAGCATAAACTACTCTAAAGTTCAACATAGAAATAATGACAAATGCCTCTATATTAGGAACATGCCGGACCAATTTGTATGGGATGAATCCTCAATAGATTCATTTAAGGATGCATTAGAATCAACAGACACTAAAGTTGCACTTGGTTCTTTTATTGAACAAAAATACACAATAGATGATGTGGACAAAGCAACATTGGAATTAAATGATATTTTACGCAAGGTTGCACTAAAATCCCTTAGAATAAAAAAAGGTTACTGTAAAGAAATTAAATAAACCGCTCAAGTCAAAATGGTATGATACTTCAATGTCAATATTTAAAAGACAACTAAATGCCAAAGCTATTTTGTTCACTAAATTCCCCCATGACCCTTTTGTACGGTCCTCATTTTTCTTGCACCTCAAGAAATTCCGGAAAGCTAGGAAATATAAACGCAAATTGTATAAAGAGATCTTGGTTAACAACATTAATGAGTTGCATGAAAATAACTCGAAAGAATATTGGAAACTGTTAAAAGAATTAAAGAATACAGAAGGTCAAACAATAGAAGTTAATAATAAATCGGATATGATTTCACAGAGGAATGGTAACTTCATTTTAAAACTCTAAATCAACAAAACCCATCTACGTATAGTAATAATTTATCAGAAAATACTAAAAATGTGTCTTTTGATGAAACTGATTTCAAAATAACACAGAAAGAAATACAAAACTGTATAAATAGTTCGAAAAATAACAAAACATGTGGTTTGGATGGTATTCTTAATGAGATGATTAAGCATGAACAACATCACCTTCTACCTAGCCTCCCTAAACTATTCAACCTTGTTTACTCAACATCTATTTATCCAGCTGAATGGTCTCAAGGTTATACAATTCCACTCTTGAAAAAAGGAAATCCGAGGAACCCTTGTAATTACAGGGCCATAACTATAACCAGCTGTCTTGGTAAAGTTTTCAACAGAGTCTTAAATTCCACCCTATAAAAGTACATAGCAAGTAAAAATGTTGTGCCAAATGCACAAATTGGCTTCACTTCGGGTAAACGCACATCTGACCATATGTTTACATTAAAAACTCTCATAGACAAATACAACAAAAAGCTATCAAACCCCTATATACGTGCTTTGTCGATTTTGCTAAAGCGTTTGATAGCATACCCCACAATACTCTTTTATTCAAATTGCATTCCGTGGGATTGAAAGGACTATTATCTAAAATAATACAAAATATGCATAATGGTTGGTGATAAATTGACTGCACCATTTCCATCACAAAGAGGGGTCCGACAAGGTGATACATTAAGTCCTAATCTGTTTATGATTTATTTACATGACCTTCCATCTATATTTCATATTTTATGTCAGCCTGTAACTCTACATACCAGTACTATATCTTGTTTATTGTATGCAGATGATCTGATACTTTTATCTGAGGCTGCATGCTGAAGGCCTCCAAAACTGTTAACAATCTGTTTGATTATTCAAATAAATTGCAACTCTCAATTAATAAATTAACTTTCACCCTTGAGATGCCGCTCCGGCATTAAGCCTATGCTGGTTGTTTTTTTTAAGCAAAAATATACGTCTCCCCCAACCTCCACCTTGCCTTGAGTGGGCACATTATTTGAGGGGAACGTGCCATAAAATGAATGTAGCAATAAGTACCCTAAACAAAGCTGCGCATCTGAAAATATTAATTGCGAAGAGGCGATTCTTATTGTTGCAGTAGCCCAGTCGAGATTTATATAGCAATGGGTGGATATCCGACACCTACAGTGAAACACCAATGTGAAATACATGTAATTGTGAAGCATCAATCATTTCTAAACTGATCACATTACAGGAAAGATGCAAAACATAGAAGAGGCACACCTATAGAATACATGATGTACTGTATAGACATTTCGTGCATCTGCCTTCAGTAGTTTCCAAGATATGGAGTGAACGGAAATTGAACAGACACACAGAAACACATTTTGCATGGAAAGCACTCCCACCAAAACCTAACAAGATTACAAAGCCATTCCAATGAAGCTTCCATCCAGGTTTGGTAAAATTTGATCCAGTAGTTCTCCATAAATCTTGTAGACAGGAGTAGACCTGTACATACATGTAAAAGACGGACATCAGAAACAGATGGATGCGCGCACATAAGCCACGGTGAAGCTTCCATCCAAGTTTGGGAAAATTCCGTCCAGTAGTTCTCCAGATATCTTGAGGACAAGGCCTATACATATACAAGTGAACTGATGTACGGGCACCAAGCACGCACGCACACCAAAACATAATCCGATGCGGTGGCCATTCCAATAAAGATTCCATACAAGCTAGGTGAAATTCCTTCCAGTAGTTCTCCAGATATCTTGCAGACAAGGCCTGTATATACATGTATAAGTAGATGGGAGGACGGACGGACACCGGACACGGATGAACGCACGCGCACACACCAAAACCTAATCAGATGAGTGGGCTATCCCAATGAAGCTTCCATCTAAGTTTGGTGAATTTCTGTCCAATAGTTCTCCAGATATCTTGCAGACAAGGCCTGTATATACATGTCGGAGTACATGGACGGACGGACGGACAGCGGACACGGATGAACGAACGTACACACACCAAATCCTAATCGATGAGGGGGCTATCTCAATGAAGCTTCTACCCAAGTTTGATAAAATTCCTTCCAGTAGTTCTGCAGATATCTTGCAGATAAGGTTTGTATATGCATGTGCAAGTAGATGGATGGACGGACAATAGACACGGATGAACGCACGCACAAACACCAAAACCTGAGCGGATGAGGGGGATATCCCAATGAAGATTCCATCCACGTTTGGTGAAATTCCGTCCAGTACTACTCCAGATATCTTGCAGACAAGGCCTGTATATACATGTACAAGTAGATGGAAGGACGGACGAACACCGGAGACGGACGAACGGACACACACAGACACCAAAACCTGATCAGATGGGTGGGCTATTCCGATGAAGCTTCCATCTAAGTTTGGTGAATTTCTGTCCAATAGTTCTCCAGATATCTTGCAGACAAGGTCTATATATACATGAACAAGTAGATGGATGGACGGACGGACACCAGACACGGATGAACGCACGCACGCGCACACACCAAAAGCTAGTCAGATGAGGGGGCTACCCCACAGAAGCTTCCACCCAAGTTTGGAGAACTTCTGTCCAGTAGTTCTCCAGATATCTTGAAGACAAGGCCTGTATATACATGTTCAAGTAGATGGAGGGACAGACGGACACAGGACATGGACGAACGCACGCACATACACCAAAACCTAATCAGATGAGGGGGCTATCCTAATGAAGCTTCCATCCTAGTGTGGTGAAATTCTGTCCAGTAGTTCTCGAGATATCTTGCAGACAAGGAAAGGGACGGGCAGACTGAGAGAGAGACTGACAGACAGACAGACAGAGAGACAGCACAAACACTAGATGTCTCCCCCCAACATAGTTTGGGAGACATAAATATTCATTTTCTACAAGATTACTTCAACTACATCGGTACAGCGATGGTTGAACATTCGGGAAAATGAGTTTATCTTCCGCTATCTTCCTTCATTGAACAGATAATATATATCCTGTTTGAAGATTATGCCTTCAGACGATTACCATTTGGTACTGT
Source organism: Hanleya hanleyi (assembly GCA_036873755.1). NCBI lineage: Eukaryota > Metazoa > Mollusca > Polyplacophora > Lepidopleurida > Hanleyidae > Hanleya > Hanleya hanleyi. The sequence goes on from JAVTVY010031431.1 coordinate 62,073, forward strand.
CGAGCGGAAATCTACGAAGGGGTCCGATTACTGCCACCGGAGCTCATCGAGAAGTTACGAATGAGCCCATTAACGGGACTAAACTTGCTGATTAAATTTTGTCTAGGATATTGTTGCCAATGTAAACAATATTGTATATATATATTTTGTCATTTTATTAAACCGGAATGTCTTTAGCAAAGCTTATAGTAAAGCAGGAATGTGCATCAGATAATTTCAATCGATGTGGGATTTTTCGGTATCTTTGGCGCAATGATAGGTGGGTTTTCGTCTATTGCCAGCGATACGCGTACGATCGATATCAGCCTTTGTTTTATATATTTTACTCTATGACAAGAGAGATAATTACAATATCCTGGACAGTGACATTACAGAACGCCTTCATATGTCGTTTACATTTTCATGAACATTTCTAAAACACCTAAGGCTGCAAACGAAATAGTTTAGTCATATTTGTGGGGATTTAGGAAAAGGGCTAACATACATTTCCCCATCGATACGATTCGTCACTTGTTTGACGTTCAAAGGGAAATCTGGAGAAAGAGTCAACCTTTCCCTAAACAGTTTCTACCCAGTTAGCCTCTGTACAGCTGTACGTCCACTAATCGTCGAGGCGAGTGTTATAGTGTAATGAATCGACACAATTCTGTACGGCACATATTTCCAATTGTCATGTAGATAAACTCCATAGTGTATACAATGATAAAGAAAATGTGAACAAGAAAATGTGAACAAGTTTTCACCAGGATTGTGGTAGTTGTCCAAGTCAACGGCAGTCCACCAGTCTATGAACTTGCGCTAGAATTCCTTGCCTATACAGTACAAACAAAATAGGATAAGACACTAGTATCAGGCTCAACACAACTATTGCAATTCGACCGTAAACAAGTACTTGTTTCAGGAGAGAATACACGATTTGACCAAAACGCTACAACTACCTACCAATTTGGACGAGTCTATAAGTAGAAGATTCCTCCATTTAAAGCGTGTTGGTTCTTTCAGGAGTTTCACGACAAGATGCCAGTAGAAATCTCTGCATTATGAATAAGTTGTTTTCCTCGTTTTGCCACCATTGATCAATATTGTCAAATATGTTTAAATTACAGTCAGCAGACCTGTATCTCCCACCATTTTTTCTCAGCGCATGCGGGATAGCCTGCCCTAGATTATAGAACGACGGAAAATCGAAATTGGACGGCAGATTCTAATGTTCGTCATCGCAAGATCTCACTCCAATGAGAGAATAAAATTTCATGGTGGTGGGGAGAATGCCGGTTCATTGACAACAGACAAGTACTGCTTTTTAAAACGATTGCACAATTCAGCGATATAAAACTTTATAGAATTGTATGTGAGAAATACAAGCGTCTAGTTCGTCGTTAATATTCAGCCATCGTCCATTAAAGAATCTCTCTTCCGATAATTAATCTACAAACTAGATATATGTTCTCGAAATACCCAAATTTGTATGCGTTTATAGAAATAAGAAATATTTTCGGAAAAGTCGGAAAATATTATTCAATAACTAACATGATTACCCCAAATTACTCGTAATCATAACTCCACTATTTGCCTTAATTATTTAATGTAGAATCACTATTTCTTATTTCCTCGAAATATTTTAGGACAAAAAATGCCATTTTCTTCATGAAGAACAATTTGCCGATGGGATAAGATTGTTTTTATTGAGTATGGTTTCTATCCCGGGGACGGATTATCTTTCTCAAAACAAAAATGAAATTTTCCGTCCCAAAATATGTTGAGGAATTCGCAACTTGTGATTATAAATTAAATATAGATATTAAAATATATTATTCCGCTTATGTCTTCTGAGGGCAAAATAAAATCTTTCTTATTCCTAGAAACGCATGTATCATTCTAGTTTACAGATAAGTTATATAAAAACAAGAATTTCTCGATGTTAGAAAGCATGAAACGAATCCAAAGAATATGGCAGAAGCATCAGGTGAGAATATATGAACCCTTCACACCGTTCGTCCATGTATCTTTCCAAACTTCTGCCAGGGCGTCCTCTATGAGTCGCATATCATCTCAGGTTTGGCTCGAGCACTGTGAAAGTGCAGACAGTAGAAGAACCTTGCCTTTCTATGATAATCCCATGATGAGGTTCAAAATGGCGGCGATGATCGGTCTTAGCCTTAGTTAATATGCAGTAAATCGGCTGCGCACATCTTGACAAAACCATATTCCCTATTATTCGCCGCCGCAGATGAACCACTGGGCCAGGTGCCTGACTTTTCCGCTCAAACATATAAAAATTTCAGCAAACATTCGCCACCACTTTTTCGAGCTACAAAATGTATGCATAACATGAGATTTCATTACGTCTACATTTGAATGATTAATTTAAGCTATGATGACAACTGTGGTACTGCCGGTCAGTACCCAGGTTGATCGAAAATGAAGACATTTGTCGGCCTATTCGTCATGTAAGGAACACACAATAGGTGACTACATGTAGGGAACCTTGTTAAACCTGGAAAAGACTTCCGACAAACTATATTGCACACGGTGTTCCCGGTTTGAAGATCATTACATGACGAACTTCTCCATTTTTCAACTCCTGTTTCAAGACTAACGGCTCAGAGCTGTATTCCAACCTCTACTATACGATAAATGACACAATTATGATGGATATGTCCTGTTTGGCAATCCGTGGTGCCATATAATCACCACAGCAAAGGAAAAGGAATGCATCTCCAGCAATGAATCTGAAATCATTTTCCATCTTTATATTTTGCAGAATTTTGATATGCCATGTATGACCTGACCTTTGACCTCTGATGACATACGTTCACACTAAATTCGGACAATGGACATGTCGTATCTCTGGGTAACCCAATGATTGGAGCGATATGCAAGAAGTGGGAAAAATTGACAACGTCTGGCGACTAAACAGCAACTATATGACTCTACACAAAAGCATCCCCCGGCACCTAACATTCAGACCCGAGAATACGGTCTGAGAATACGGAATAATGCTTAAGACGAGGCAATATATTAATACATTAGTGTGTTTACACTACAATACACGCTATCTTCGTATAAATCGATTTCACAGAAATTGGCATTTTATTTGATGGTCGTTTCTGAGCATTATACACTGAACAAAAGTTCCGAATGTTTTCCAAAAACTGCTGTAGATACTCTTCTATACTACCACACAGTTAACTCCCAAAGAATGAGTTCTTTCATGTATAGATTGCGTGAATTTTGTAGATAAATGTGTGCCGTGACCATTTGACCTTTGACCTCAATTCGCACGAATCACAAAATAGTCACATTTTTAGGAATTACAGCACATATAAAGTGATAAGAGGTGCCGACATAATGACAGAGTCTAACGATTCGTGATATGTGTTGTATCTCAGGTACGCTTTTATTCTACCTGTTCATGTGGCAACTTCGGTGATATGACCACACGGCCCCTAGCACTGGCATACGCGGTATTAGATACAAATCTAGAGAGCTGTGATGGAAATGATCTGACAACTCGTATATTGGTAATTGGTCAGCTGTGTCGCTATGACAACTCGTACACTGGGGATTGGTGAGCTGTATATCGTCGTCAGATAAAAATGACGGCATTTAACACAAAAGACTAGTCTGTAAGGCCCGATGTCGACCAAGCATAATTTTCCCACAAATGCCAACATATATCAAAGACCAAAAGGTCTGTACAGGGGGCGGGCCTCGGGGACGAAACGTCCACCAGCAGAATCTCGCCATATACAGGTAAAAATTACAACACATATAATAAGGGAAGTGAGAAGAGGTGCCGACATACTGACAGAGTCACATGGCTTTACAGTATAGTCTTCTGGTTAACCTATCCTAAAGCACATACCAAGAATCTAACGATTCTTGATATGTGTTGTATCTCAGGAACGCTTTTATTGTACCTGTTCATGTGGCAACTTGGATGATATGACCACACGGCCCCTGGCGCCGGCATAAGCGATATTAGATACAAATCTAGAGAGCTGTGATGGAAATGTTCTGAAAACTCGTATATTGGTAATTGGTGAGCTGTATCGCTGTGACAACTCGTACACTGGGGATTGGTGAGCTGTATCGTCGTTAGATGAAAATGACGGCATTTAACACAAAAGACTAGTCTGTAAGGCCCGATGTCGACCAAGCATAATTTTCCCACAAATGCCAACATATATCAAAAACCAAAAGGTCTGTACAGGGGGCGGACCTCGGGGACGAAACGTCCACCAGCAGAATCTCGCCATATACAGGTAAAAATTACAACACATATAACGGAAGTGAGAAGAGGTGCCGACATACTGACAGAGTCACATGGCTTCACAGTATAGTCTTCTGGTTAACCTATTCTAAAGCACATACCAAGAATCTAACGGTTCGTGATAGGTGTTGTATCTCAGGAACGCTTTTATTGTACCTGTTCATGTGGCAAGTTGGATGATATGACCTCACGGCCCCTAGCACCGGCATAAGCGGTATTAGATACAAATCTAGAGAGCTATGATGGAAATGCTCTGACAACTCGTATATTGGTAATTGGTGAGCTATAGAATTAAGAAGGCCTGTCATATGGTTTCTTTGATAGGCATTTAGAAGTCGGCGTATATAACACAATGCTATTCTATGGATAACAACTTCTTTATTGCTGTGGAGCTGACGTTTCGTTGGAGATACTTCCAACTTTTTCAAAGCTAATGAAAAATTAGCTCATTAGTTAGCTAATGAGCTAATGAAAAATTAGCGCATTAGCTTTGGAAAAGTATCTCCAACGAAACGTCAGCTCCACAGCAATAAAGAAGTTGTTATCCATAGAATAGCATTGTGCTATCATATGATGATTCAAAACCATTAAGAATTGCAACATAGACTTATGAGAAATTATGATTTGTTCATGTGAAGGACCGTATCCTACTCAATTTGGAGTTTGTCAAATATTATAAAATTATCGACACAATTAAACATGGTGTTTTTCGTAATATATAAGGACAAGCTAGGCTTAAAAACTGCTCCAACCACTCTCTTTCAATGTTATCAGGTTCAAACGTAAACAATAGTGGTCTGAAAATCTCTAAGGCTATTCAATCACGAGATACTTTTTTTTAAGAAAAAAAGTACGTCATGACCTGTTGGCTTCTACAGACATAAATTTGCACGAATGAAACTTCAAATTATTCAGGTAACAGAACCAATCATTTGGCTTTAAAAACATAGCAAATATATCAAGTTAAATTGATCAATAAAGACAAAGGGTCATTTGAATATCCCTATCCGCCAAAATAAGGTGTATTCACACATGTGGCCAAAGCGTCGTTTTTTTGCTCAATATTTCCATAGTTGCTCACCTTCCGGAATATTCACCCGATCTGGAAAGGTGTATCTGGGTACCTACTATCAGAAAAATATAGCGAAAATTTACTTACCAACTGCGTGAATTAAAACGAAAACTAGAGCACTTTCAGGGCCTTGGCTTATCGCATAAATTTCCAAGCATCGCATTTGTTGCTCTGTGTGTTTGTTTTGATTTTTTGGCGGTGAAGCTAATTAAGAAAATTGCCCAGCGCCAGCCAATTGTTCTAATGAATGTTAAATTGTTCCATGGGGATTACCACTTGTCCAATCCAGATATACCGATTAACCTGTTTGGCTCACCTGTGATTCACACATTGCCATAGTTCGACAATCTCACGTTAATCATCTCAGGAAAGAAAATAACACAATCAGTTAATTCGATATTTCATGTCGATTTGCCTTTAAGCAGCCATTCCTCTGAAGGACGTGACCTATATATGGAGAGAAGTATGGTGTAGACCGATACAACAGGTTAGCGGCCATCCCCTTCGTAAGAATTGTGCAGGAGTGGGGGGGGGGGGAACGGTTCCCTATCCCAATCCTCCAAACCCATTAGGCATCAGACCAATAAACAAAATTGTCCAGATCCGTTTATCCCTTTTACGCAACCTCTGTCAAAGAAGAGAAACGTTTTTTCTGCCTCTGTTGCGACCAATAAACGAAGGCCAGTAGTGGGTGTTTGCAGTATATGTGTTCGGTTTCGCTGCGAGTTTGATTTTAAGTCAGGGCCTAACAAGGTTCTGCTGGCAGAAACTATTTAGTTACCTATGACGTCATTTATTCCAGCGTGCATCACTCGATATCTAAACGGGCAACACCTGCCAACTGCCAAGTTGTAACACTTGAATTTAAAGTACTGCTGACCCAGTTGTAACACATGAATTTAGAGTACTGCTGGCCGAAATATGAAGTCTAGACGTAAGTAGGCAGTTTGTGAGATCGAATTGCCTTAACCTGGCCGTCAGTGTAAATTTTTCAGTGATCTGAGAGCATTAGCGACTGTAACGAGTTCGTGGCGTTTCATGTGTTTGACACTGTTTCAGACATGTGGCCAGGGCTACTCCCCTCAATTAGTATGCATGCGGTCATTCATCCCAGGTTAAATCAATTACATTCATGTTTCCCGTTATAGCAAAACTAAAATCATAATTAATTGAAAACTGGCCGGCTTACAATATCATATTTGAAATATAATTGTAACTTTTAAAATCAAATGCCATCTTTCTAACAGAATAACATATTTTTCTAGGGAAAGAAAAATGACGCTTTATTCTCCCCAATTATTTCGCTTTTTCTATTCGTATTCCTGCAACAAATCCCGGATTTTTAATGAGTCAACCAAATCAAAATCAAATTAAATGTATTCACATGGACAATAAATCGTGGCTGGAATTCAGAAGCACAGTAGACTCTCAAAATCATTCAGGACCATTTCCTGAATTAAAGAGATTTTCTTTAAATTTTAGACACTACAACTATAATTCAATTTCAGGGAGACAAGCGCCCAAAATTTCACGAATTATTCCCTGTGTGACGAGTGCTCTGGAAATCAGCAAATAGTCTTCAATTTCAGGAAGAAATCAATGGAAAAGAACACATGGGTTTGAGTATAATATCTGGAAAGATAATGCCATATAATAAATTTTCATGGACAACATTAATTAATTCAGTTATTATCGACCGTTATTAAAAAAAAACAAATACAAAATTGAGATGAGCGTACACAACCATGCATGTTGTTGCGTAAGGCACTACTGATATAAAGACCTGCTTTGAATGTCTGCTTCTAACAAATTAAATTCCAATGAAACATTGTGGAAACAAATTTTTTGTCGTTTACAGTTCGGTCGAATATTGTCAACCCAGCTCTTTTCCCGGAAAAATAAATTTTCATTACCACATACATGTATTTAGCTTTGTATTTTCTACTACAAATGGGTTTGGGTACAATATCTGGACAGATAAATGATAAATTTGGAGGTTTGATATAGATATCACAATTACGTACATGTACAATTGTTCCACATCACTATTCTTTTCTGAAACAAATTGTTCGACTTCGTTATCACGACCTATATCATTTCCCATGTTGCTGTACTTGCGGACTGAGTTCCAAAGTTAATCATGCACAATACTCCATTTTCTCAACAGGGACGTAATGGTGGACGAGACAATTAAGGAAATTGCCTAGCGCCAGCCAATTGTTCTAATGATCGTTAAATTGTTCCATGGGGATTACCACTAGTCCAATCTAGATATTACAAATATCATCTTTTGGCTCACCTGTGAATTTACACATTGCGATCGATCGAGGATCTCACGTTAATCTTACTCAAGAAATAAAAAGAACACAATCAGTTAATTTGATATTGTCAGTTTCCCTTCAAGCAGCTATTCTCCTAGATGACGTTGAACTGTTTGTGCGAGAAATATGGTGTAGACCAGTGCAACCGACTGGCGGATCAATCCTGTCTTATGGGTTCGCGAGGATTGATTAGGAGTGCGGAGGAGAGTTTCCCTATCCAAGTCATCCTTATAACCCTATCAGGCATCAGACCACTAGAGAAAAAAAGTAGTCTCGATCCGTTGATCCCTTTTAGGCAACCTCTGCCAGTGAAGAAATGTTTGCCTGTGCACCGCTTTCCCAAAGCATAGAAAAAGTCCAAAAGTATGACGTCATTTGTAGGAGCGCGCTTTACTCAAGATCCAGATATGAAACACCTGACAAGATGTGCAACACCTGCCAAGAATCTGGACTTAAATAGGGAATTCGCGAGATACAGTTACGTTAATCTGGCGGTCAGTGTAAATCTTTTATTGGTCTGAGGAAATTAACAACGGCAACGAATCCATGGAGATTCGCGATGGCCAGGTCTACTCTCCTCAGTTGGTTGATTTAATGTAGAGTACAACTAAACGGTACCCCGAAGACAAATTTTGTCTCTTGCACTTCTCACTTGAATTGTTAATGAGGGGAAGGCATGTATCTCAGGGACTTAGAGCAGACGGTTTAGTCTCAGACATTACCACTTGTGGAAGGAAAAATATCTATGGAAGACCAAATGTCCAAATAATTAGGAACTCGCAGTTACTGAATAGAAATTACAAGCGTCTAGTCCGTCATTCATAATCCAGCCGTCGTCCATTAGAGAATATCCGCGTCCATAATCCAAAGACCTATTCCATATTCCATATAACAGTATTAGCACCAAGTTCAAAAAGAAAATCATAGTATACATAAACATAGGCTTGTTTCCTGCAAGAGAGAAGCGGTCAACAGTTTTCAATGATGCCGGCAAGACATCATGATGTTCCAAAAATATCAAATCCGTATCGCTGATCAGTATTCTTAATCCATAATATTCGTTGTAAAGTCGTTATATAAAGAATGATGTATCTCAGTCACGCTTTGTTCATATGAGTACCATGAGGATCTTGAAGTACATGGGTTCATACGGCCCCTAGCCCCGGGTTAAGCGGAATTAGACACAAGTTACGGAACGTAGCGCCATAGATCTTGCACGCTACGTTCGTATTTTGCTATCAGCATGCGATATGTATCGCCAAATTTGAGAAACTTTGAGTGGAGGCGCTTGGTGGAATAGCCCTGTTTTATAAGTTTCTGCAACAATGTTTTGTGACGTTGATTAAAATCGTCACATTTAACACAGGATCTAGCAAATGCTACTAAACGAGATATGTATACGCCATATGCAGATCCCACTGGAATATTACTGTCCAGAAAGGGATAGTTTACGATGTCGAAATTGTAATCATCTCTTTTGTCATACAACCGACGAGAGAGAAGGCCCGCTTCATTTTTATAGAGATATAGGTCTAAATATGATGTGCCTGTAGGGTTATCTATAGTTTCCTTCAAATCCACTGAAGGTGGATATATATCCTTCACTGCGTCATTTATATAGCGATTATCCACAGCGAGAAGATCGTCTATGTAGGGTTTGGTGAATGAGAAGGAACGGGCTTTGAATGGATCGGTTTTTGAAAGCGCCTGCATATAGTCATATCTCTTGTATGTAGTCGAGCTAAAGAATGCTTTATGGCTTCCGACATTAATATATCTACGATCAGTTTTCTTGAACACAGATACTATTAACGAACTTAGACGGTCAATAAGGTCCTGATGAGGGATTGTAGTATAGAGAGTCGAGAAATCCCATGTGGATACATGTCTGTACGGTATGTGACCTTTAGCATCAAGTTCTTCTGTAAGACATTTTGAGTTTTTCAATATCCACATACATTCAACGCCAGAGTTCTTAGAAATAGTGGCGCAATACCTTTCCCAAAATGCTTTTACCTCCTGAAGAGCCCTCGTCAATAGGGTTGAAAGCAGCTTGGTGGTGCAGCTTCTAGAACCAGCTATGAATCTAGATTTGTATGGTGATTTATGCATTTTGGGAGTCCAGTATAGTTTTGGTATGTCGTTATGATTGGTTGGAAGACAAATACCTCTTTCCCTGAGAAACTTTTTGTGATTGTTAAATAAATCGTCCAGAGTAAATGCAGTTATCAAGCTTTATAACAGAGAACTTAAGTTGTCAAAGAATAAACCATGGTTTTTCGAATCGATGATTTAAGTTAACGATCGAAAACGTAGGTTATCTACCAGACAATCAAAGTTTCTCTTTCCCTAAATCCCATTTCTGTTTCTCAACATCAAAAATCACAGTTGTCCTTGGATAACTTAGGTTATCAATATATATTCTGAGTATTTGTAAAAGTAGCTAGAGACATACATATCCCTCGCTATGTGCTTTGCTGGTGTGAGTTACATAGCCTCTCTGGTGTGGTCAGTCGAGCAAGATTACAATTATTTTCCCCAATTCAGCCAGCTTATATAAAGCTAATAAACAAATGCAAATGGGTTTTTTGGGGTTTTTTTCACTTCTTCTCCTTCCTTTGCTTTAAGGGAGTAGAATACGTTCCTTTCCCTGCTCTTACGTGGCAACAACATGGTGACTGTGATCGAATTTCTAATAAAAGTACTGGTTTTCCTAAAAGAAGTAACCATACACCTTTCGATAGGATAAAAATCAACAAAAGGCTAACATCTGACACAACAGAATCATTTATGTGTATTACTGGTGATTCGCTAGTGGGATAGGACTGACCGAAGCGTTGGCATTTTAGGAAGCTTCTTGAAATTGGAGCATGCTAGAAACTGGCATAAGGCATTCCAAACAGACTTACATTGTGAGCCGAGTGCGCCAAGCCTAGGAACTCCATGGCATACTTTTTTGGAACTGGGCAGATAAAGGATGGCTTATGCCATACCATGCAATGGCATGGGGGGGGGGGGCCATTCCAATTGGAACTCATCTTCATCCTGATTAGAACACCAAACTGGGCGCAGTGTATCCTATTTGGATCACCGGCATATGCCATTCCTATCAAGGAACGCATGCACTAAGTGCTCCTGGGGTAGAAGATTATGCTTCTGTAATCTCCAAAAATTCCCTCTTATTCACTTTCAATAAAAAGAAACTTGCAAATGGCTAATTAATGAACCTGCAATAATATGCTCCACCCCAATACCCCACCTCAACCACATTTATAGCACATATATCGCCAAATGGAGAAAAATTGACTAAATAGCAAAATGAGGAAAATTTGAGTCTCGGGAAGTGTGATTCAGTGAGCATCAAGCAAGAATAATGTCAAATCTTCCCCTAGAAATGAACGTCCTCTACTTCCTTAAATAGTAGGTAGGCTTGTGTACTTTCTTAATATGACGGGTGCCACCATGGCACTCTTGGGTATTTTTTTCTAGGCCACGCCTAATTTAAATTTTATATCTCATAATTAGGCCAAAAGTTGAACACAATATAAACCTGTCGAGTTGGGTATCAAATTGAAGCTAATGGCATAAACAATGCTAAAATTTATGTTAAAGATGTATATTTTATCATGAGTCGGTCATTTCGGGGTCATTTAAGATCACATTGCGTCAAAAAGTTCCAATACTAAGCTGTATCAGCTTAGCATCAAGGTCGCCATCTTGGCCACCTTGGATTGATTGACGTTTTCTGGTAAAGCCTGACTCATATGTACCTGAGGTGATAAGTTTAAGCTTCAAAGACGACGAGAATATTCAGGGGACGGAATCAGCCCTTTTCCGGTCCGCGGATTTCAGCATTATATATGTGTGATATGTGGCCTTGTCACTGGCATGAAGTTCTTTCAATCATATGTAATAGTGATCATATATCCAGTTTCTTAATGAGGTTGTATGATCCAAAGTGACCTTATATGACCTCCAAATGACCTCACATCAAACAGTTTGCCCCTGTATATCAGACGGCGCATGCGGACTCTGAAATATTCACTGAAACTCAAGTCATCTTTTAATTATTCTGCTATATCCGTTTTAACCCATCTAAATCGACAGGATTATACAAAGAATCCGGAACCGTTTGTTAAACGGTCAAATTATATATGTAATTCACTTGACACTGATGACTTGTCCGTTCAACCAGATATTACCCCCGCAATTTCCCCGTGGCAATTAAAATGCTCTGGTATTTGTACTGACTTACATACAAATGTCAATAAATCTAATCCCATATGCCAGAGAATATATGTATTTTAACTGGTCTCAATATATACAGATTTTTACGGATGGTTCCAAGTGCCCGGAGTCAGGGAAAACTGGAGCATCTTTTACTATTCCCGAGATCAAGTACAATAAGTTTTATCGTCTCTCTGACCAGGTTTCTGTTTTTTAAGACTCCTTGCAATTTTACTATGACTTCGCTTTTTATCTGAATTCAGACCCGCTAGAGCTGTGATTTTTACTGACTCGCTTAGCTCTCACCAAGCAATGATGCATTTTATCTGAAATAAATCCTGTCCAGTTTTATTTGATATTTTACATGTATATACAACATTATTTCATCAAGGTATTTATGTATCATTTGCTTGGATTCCATCTCGTGTGGGTATATCGGGGAATGATCAGACAGATATGCTTGCCAAACAGGCTCTTAATCGAACAAATGTAACATTACCCCTCAAGTTTGCTATATCTGAGGCACTGCCGATGCTCAAACCTCAGTTCATCCGCATGTGGCAAGACGACTGGGACACATCAAATAAGGGACGTTTTTATTATTCATTCACACCCTCTGTTATTTTATCACACGATTTGTCCTTATCATGCCGACGTTCTGAATTTTTATTTTTAAGGGCGCAATCTGGTCATTTACCTACCAAATCTTACTTCTATTAGATGGGTTTGTGTGAAGAATGTCAAGTTGAGGATAGTATTCTACATTTATTATTTTACTGTTCACTTTATGATAATGAACGTTTTAGGGTTTACAATGATCTTTTACAGGCCGGTTTTTTTAACCCGTTCATCGTTCATTTTAAGCCAAGCCGAAATCATGGTAAGGTATACCAGTCTGTTGCCAATTTTATCGGCAGCTGTCGGCGATTTTAATTGTCTAGTCTGTGACTGAACTTTTATTTATTTTTTTTAACAAATGTGTACTTAATACGTCTTGTGTCTCAGCGTCTTTTGTTTCGTTTATGTTTATCCCTATTATTGATTTTATTTGCATTGCATGTGTTTTGTATATTAATATGGCATTATACTGATATCCTATTCTATTGCCTTTAAATGATGGCTGTGCTCCTGTTGGTTGAATGTTGATGGAGGGCGATGCTTTCAGGGCCTCTATCTGTCAATATTTGCCAATGGAGGGGGGGGGGAGATATTATAACTATATTATAATGAGATTCAGTCTACTATCTGTGATAAATATATATATGACCCTCCTATTTACCCCAAGTATTGATTTTATTTGCATGCATAGCATGTGTTTTATATCGTTTTATTGAAATATATATCTGTGATATATACGCCCCTTTTTTACCCTAATTATTGATTTTAATTACATACACTGCATGTGTTTTATATATTAATATGGTTTTTATTATTTTTATCACTGCTCATACCTAAAAAAAATGGTATGTTTTTAATGATTGCAATGCATTGGCCTTTTTAATTAAATTTTATATTGGGTCGTTGGAGCATTTAGAATTATTGATTTTAAGTATTAACCCATTACCCCTCCCTTCTTGTCTGTTTTAACCATGACAATACACAAGCCTATGTTTATGTATACTATGATTGTCGTTTTGAATTTGGTGCTATTTGAGATGGAAGGTCAAAAATTTAAAATTTGATTGATTACGTAGCTCCCATTTGCTAGGCTTATATTATGTTTCAATCTTGGCCTAATTATGAGATATTAAATTAAAAGGGGCGTGGCCTAGTAAAATTTACCCAAGGGTGCAACCATAACCCGTCTGATTATGAATGTAGACATCATTAAATATCGCATTTGTACGCAACCTTACGGTAAGGCCCATTTTTTGGTGTTGGCTACACAGGAAAAAAAAATCCTTAAAAATTTAAGGAATTTTCCCCGACCAGCGAAATATTCCTGAACATAACTAAGGAATACCATACCGTGTTAAGGAATTTCTTTAACATGCTACGGAATATTCCTTATTGAATTTTAAGGAATATTCCGCTGGTGTAATAGTCGGGGAATTCAGTATACCTGGCAACTAGGTTTTCAACCGTTAAGTTCTTCATTGGAAAACCACGCTTTTCTCTTTGATGATTTAAGTCCGCTGTTAGAGAACTTAGGTTTTCGGTTCAATAACTGCGATTATTTGGACATTCGGCCTTCAATAAGCACCTGTGTTCGGAATTTTATCTATGTGAACGACTGATTTATTTATAGGCTATTGTCGTGATCATGTGTCAGTATAGGGATAACTGCCAACCAACAAGGCCAGTATCGATTATCAATTGTCCTTGGACTCTTTAGAAGTCCAAGAAATTCCTTTGGCTCTGGTGGATATTGTTAAGGTCAAATACTGGATGATGTCTATTCGTTTTAACTGGATCTTGCATGTTGATTGATAGGCGATTGAACCATAATCTAGTTTTGATCTGGTGAGAGTTTGATATAGTTTGATTAGACTATGTTTATTGGCCCTCACGCATCTCATAAGGTTCAGGTCTTAACAACCGGTGCTAGGGGCCATGTGGATAGTATCCACATAGCCCCTAGCACAGGCTTGAGCGGAATTAAATTTGGTAGCTTGGGAGCTGTGATGACTGATCAGCTCAATCAAATAACTCATCTGATGTCAATGAACAACTGCAATAAAAGCGCGGCTAAGATACTAAATCTACGTCCGATAATCCGCCGTATTCTCGGGTCAGAATGTGAGCTGTCGAGGGAAGCTTTCCTGAAGAGTCATATGGTTGTTTTTTATTCGCCAGACGTCGCCAATTTTTCCCACCTCTTGCATATCGCTCCAATTTCCAGATGTGTTTTCGGTCAAAGATCATACCAAAGGTATTTAAAACTATATTCTCTGACCTCCTAGTGATAGCTTGACGTCTATGTGTTATTTACTTGAGAATATAACACTCGTTGATTTGTTAGCTGAAATTTGAATCCTCATTTATCGGCGCAGTCGCTAAACGAATCTACTGCCTTTTGCATTATACTTGATAGTTGATTCATGGAGCCCGCGGTTTTCCACAAGGCAGCATCTTCAGCAAATAGGGATTGTTCAATTATTTTTTTATCCAGTGTTGTATGCTACCCCTAATTCCTAGGTTGTTTAATTGGACGATAATCCCGTCCGGCCATATACGGTCTAATGCCTTTTCAATATCCATGTTTGGCGTTTACATGCGCGGGTTTCTCTTTTCGATTGAGTGTTGGAGTCTGGCTATATGGTCTATATTGCTTCTTTTTGTCCGAAAACCGCTTTGTGTTTTGTTCAATAACTTTTTGCTTTCCAATGGATATTCAAGTCTAGTTTTTTTACCAGGATTTCCATTATTTTGCATCAATTCGACTAGAAAGAGATTGACCTATATGACGTACTGTCTTATGTGTCTTTCCCAGGTTTTGGAATAGGGATAACAATAGATGATTTCCATTTGTTTGGGAGTTGTTTGTTCTTCCAGCTCAAATTAATTAGTTTAAACATTAGTTCTTGTGTTTTGTTTTGCAGGTGCTTGGGGATTTTATACCCTAGTTTGTATTCGCCGGGTAAGCTTTCTTTCTTAGAGTGTAGAGCTTTTCTGTATTCGTTAGTATTGAAGTTTACGCTAAGATAGTTTTCTAAATAGTCTTTCGGGTCATTTTTCAGGACCGTTTTTTCTTTGAGATTTCTGAATTCAGGTTTGAGATTGCTATCTTTACTGTTTGATACGAACGATCCAGCAAGATATTCTGCCTTTTCAATATTAATTTTTCTTGTTTTGTTTGATACATGAATTGTGTTAGATCATTTCCTTTGAAAGTTTTTTTTATTTTGTTCCATATTTTTGGGGTTGGTTTTCCTATCTATAGTGTTCCAAAAATCTTCTCAGCATCTTGATTTAGCTTCTTGAACGCTTTTTTCGGCTATATTCTTTTCAGTTCCTTATATCTTTTGTGATCACTCTGGGGCCCCGACTTGTTAGAAATTTTCTGGATGCTTTTTCTGTGCCACGATATTCTTTTTGTTGTGGTGTTTATTCGTAACTGGAATATGTCTTTGTGGTATGTTTAGCATTTTGCTGGTAATATTTGCATTGAAGGTCTCTATATCATTACAGAATATAGCGCCATGTATTAGACTTTGGCAATCATTTTGGAAGCTTTTCCAGTCTGCTTTGGAGTATTGCAATTTGGGGGGAGCGTCCGTCTTTTCAAAAATCTGGTTTCATGCTGAATTTAGTTAGAGTAGGGAGTGGTCGCTGTCTACAGAACTTTCCATTCTGATTTAACTGCTATTTCAGGCCTATTGTTAGGTCAAATGCAATGAGTTTACCTGTCGTCATATTTATTCTCGTTCCTTGCGTATATGACATTTTGCACTGAAAGTTTTTTGGTTTTTTTAGGTTGATATTCAGGTCAATTCCATAAATTACTCCTTTGCATTGTTCCCTATGCTGTACGAATTGTTCAACCGCATTTAGCAGGTCAAGTCGCAGGAGTTTGTCGAACTGGATTTGTGACTTGCAGTGTACTTTTAAATCCCCGCCGGGGAGTTCATATACCTGATTTATGTCGCCAGCACATTTTCATTGATCGTGTGCTACCTTTGACTTCGGAAGCTTGCATGCTCTCATTTGGGTTGAACTGATTTAACCATGTGTCATGGTGATCAACTCAGCTAGACTCCGAGGGGATTTGAGACCAGGTGCGTGTATTTAAAAAAAAAGGGGGAGGGTGGGAGAGGGGGGCGGGGGGTATTGGGAGAAACTTCGGAGTGGTTCATTTTTTAAAATTTAAGTGTTAAAGTGATCGTAAACCCTAAAGAAAAGTTTCCATCAAATGAAAGAACATTGCAAACAGTGTGGAAAAATATTTATTTTAATTTTTTACGATTTTATTACAAAGAGTAAACTGCAATTAAAGCATGGTATTCTATGGTGGTCTGTTGCAATCATATTTAGGTCCAGTGACGTCATACTGCCTTAATACATACATTTCAAACTTTGTATGGACTTTCCACTGCTTGATTCAAGCTTGAGGTGTGTATACTTTGAGGTTCAACACAGACTCACTGTTCCAATGTGCATGTTTCACCAAAATCTCATGAGTGTCAAGTCAATTTGAATCTTGCATTTAATTTACCAAATTTTGGAACATGCACGTTGAAACAGTGAGTCTTAGTGAGGTGGCTTAGCAAAAAGATCGTGACACGCTGGACCAAAGCACCAAACTTGGCACATCCATCACCTGAGGCATACAAAACAATATCAGAAGGGGTGCCCATCACTTTGGATCATGTGACGCCCTCTGGCCCCCAAAAGGGCATTTAACCCTATCTGGCCTGGGCTTTTTGGGACCTGTCGTGGCCTGGAGGCCATTCTCTTACTCCTTGAGTTACATGTAGGAGGCTGAAACTTACCACAATATACCCCTGGGTCAAGCTCTACCAGAAAATGTGAAAAAAAATCCAAGATGGCCGCTCTGATGACGTCATTTTTCAAAAACCGCATTTTTTGGTTGATTTTCCGGTCAGATTTTCCGAATTTTTTATTTATGCAATTTCTCCGCAAAAACTGCATGATAAATTAGTAAATATTAATGTGATGTGAAATAAAATAGTTTTCGTCCATTTTCCTTCGCGGAAAAGCAGAAATTTTGAAGGAATATGACCCCTGCTCGGGGGGTTATGCAAATGGGCTCAAAATGACCACAATATGATAAACTATAAAGTCACAGGGTTTCAGCTCTCTGTTTTTTGTCGTTCCGGAGATAGCGCAGAAAGTTTGATGGGGGGGCATAATGTCCCCCGCTCCAGGCCAGGTAGGGTTAAGGGGAAATATTACCAATTAAAAAATAGATAGCTTACCAATATCTTCATTATTTTTATTATCCTTGAGGCTAGGAAGCTAAAACTTGCCACACTATATCTAGGGTTCCAGTGCTACCACAAAATGTAACAAAATTCAAGATGGTCTCTATGATGATGTCACGGTGACGTCATTTTATAAAAATAAGCCATTTTTCTCATTTTTCGAATCCATTTTTCAAACTTTTTACTTGTGCAATTTTCTTTGCCTAAATTACCTTGCGAATTAGTAATTAATCATCTGATGTGATTTAAGATATTATTGGGTAGTTTTACGTAGAATAATACACCAATTTTGAGGAAAATACTCCGAAAACAAAATTTTCGGGGTACACTACCGTTTCGTCAAATCTGAATTTATCCATGATGCTCTTTTCCGAGAATAAAATGCCCCTAATTTGATTTGTTATAAAGACACAAAGTGCTAGCTTTAAACAGTTGCCATTGGGGGACTGGATCTGGATCCACTAAACACAATTGATCCTCCCCTTTCAGTATCATTTTTCTTACAGTGTACATGCACAACCGGCATATAATTAGAGTAATGCACGGGTGCTGAACCATGCACATATATATGTAATGGTCTTGGCACCCAGTGGAATATATTAGATGTAGTTTTAGACAAAAAAATCAGCTATTCATCTCTCAAACTTGAAAGTAGAAAGATTGAAATTGGAGCGATAAGCAAGCGGTGGGAGAAATTGACGACGTCTGGCGACTAAAAAGCAACCATATGACTCATATCAACAGGAAAGCTTCCCTCAGCACCAAACATGCAGTCCCGAGAATACGGTGGATTCTCGGATGTAGCCTTAGTATCTCAGCCGCGCATTTATTGTAGCGGTTCATGTGGAGATTATGAAATATCCACACGGCCCCTAGCACCGGCTTAAGCGGAATTAGATACGCTAGCTCGGGTGCTGTGATGACAGATCAGATCAAACAAATAACGCATCGAATGTTAGTGGGTGAGCGTTGAGGACGTCTGATGGAGTAAACGCTTCAACATGGGGTAAACCTGGTAAATGCAAGAATAACCCAGAAAAACTAACCTGGCCAGCCTTGAGTATGTCCAGCTTTTCCCCCCATTTTACGAGACGGAAAGCTGAATCACAGTTCAAGTTTTACATGAAAATAGGGGCGATTGTTTCCTTTTACACAGGCGATTATGTAAACTTAATTGATTTAGGTGGTTTCAGCCACCCCACTTCCTTCTAAGAGAATTTTTCCCTGGTGATCCAAAATGAATAAACGTTGAGAGCTGTAACTTAGCGCAGTTATAGCTTATGATATTGAAGTTATTTTGAGCCTGCAGCATAATACTCGGAGCAGAGCATCATGAGTAAATTGAAAATGGATGATATTAGGGTGTAACTGGAAAGTTCTGTTTTTCTCGTATTCCTTCAAAAGTAACCCTATCTGGCCTGGGCCCCCCACCAAATATTCTGCGCTATCTCCGGGACGACAAAAAATGGAGAACTGAAACTCCAGGACTTTATCGTTTATCATATTGGGGTCATTTTGAGCCTATATACATGACCTTCCGAGCAGAGTGTCATGAGTAAATTCAAGATGGCGGCCACGTGGGGTACCAGAAAATTTATGTTTTTGTCATATTTCTTCAAAATTTCTGCTTTTTCGCGATGATAAGTGGACAAAAACTATTTTATTTCACATCACAATAATATTTACTAATTTATTACGCAGTTTTTGCGGAGAAATTGCATAAATAAAAAAAATCGAAAAATATGACCGAAAAATCGTCAGGAAAATGGCTTATTTTTGGAAAATGTTGTCATCATGGCGGCCATCTTGGATTTTGTGACATTTTCTGGTAGGGCTCGAACCAGTGATACAGTGTGGCAAGTTTCAGCTTCCCAGCCTTAAGGATAATAAAAATAACGAAGCTGTTAGGAGGCTAACTATTCTTTGAATAGCAATATTGCCCCTCAGATGCCCTTTTGGGGACCAGAGGGCATCACAGAGCCCAGAGCAACGGGCACCCCTTCTGATATTGTTCTATATGTCTCAAGTGATGGGTGTGCCAAGTTTGGTGCTTTGGTCCAGCGTGTCACGATCTTTCCAAAATATGGCCCTAAGCTACCTCACTATCTGTGTTGAAACTCAAAGTATATACACCTTAAGCTTGAATCAAGCATTGGAAAGTGCATACAAAGTTTGAAGTATATGTATTAAGGCAGTATGACGTCACTGGACCTAAATATGATTGCAACAGACCATCATAGAATACCATGCTTTAATTGCAGTTTACTCTGTGTAATAAAATACAATAAATATTTTCCGACACTGTTCACAATTGTCTTTCATTTGATGGAAACTTTGCTTGAGGGCTTACGATCACTTTAAATTGTTCGCTCTTGTACATTTTGACGGAATGCAGGAGCCTGCACCTGTAGATATTTTTCCGAATCTGGATCTAAACATTGGGTTCTGGCGAATGTTACTGTAAAGATATTTTTAGAAGAATTGGCTGATTTAAATTATCATGTTACCATTAGTACTGGGCCCAGGTCCAAGTCCCTCCTGGGTGTTTGATTAGTTTTAAATGGATGCGTATCGATGGATGCGGACAGTATTTTCCGACTTCGTACCGTATCAAACTATCTTTCATGCGAATGTTTTAATTATGGACTTCTGTTCGAGCAGAATGTTTACGTGGAGGGGGAGGGGCATACGTCTATGAGTAGGTATGTCGAAAATACCCAATCAGTTTGTGTGTTTGTTTGTTTCCTTGTACGGTTCAACCCCCGTGTAATGTGGGGGTATCCATATATGATATATTTTCATAAAAATGTCTTCTTCGTTCCACTAGTTCACATGTAACCCCAAAGGTAAGAATAACATTACATATAATAATGACATGAAACGCAGACATCCAAATCAGTTTGTGCGAGTGAATCTGCAGATTTGTCACTTCGCCGTCAGGTTCTGAGCCAGGGAGTTTCAACCTTTGTGACATGCTGCAGCTAATCAAGATGAAATCATATAATCATTTGTCTTGTATGTGATTGAATTGCTGTATTCCATCTCAGCATTTTATAAACCTTGAGATTCTGAAGATTTAGACTCATCTACATCTTATGAATAAATAGCTATATTTGAAAATCATTATGGATTGATGAAAATTGATTATAAAATTGACAGATGATTGTTTTCCGTGTATATCGATGTTTGCACGTTAGACATTTTACTGAGGTCAGATAGAGACAGGACGCTTGACCAACAATAGAGTTCAGGTTTTCTGCCAGAGCATGTTCTAAAGCATCTTCACAAGTCCAGGTAAATCCTAAATCCTCGCAGAGGGTTTACCTGGACATTTTTGGTGATTCGAATGATTTCTTGAATCGATGCCTCTGTTATACAATCTCGTACATTTCATCCCCCGCGCTTGTTTTGAATTAGCATGTCGATGTCCCAAGCCTGCGGTTTTTGCTTTGACATTCGATGTCGATTTCAGCTTGACATTGGAGAAGTTTGGCCCGCGATGAAATTGAAACCTGTCACATCTTATACCTCGCAGCGGATTTGCCTAATCAACTAGCTTAGCGCGTTCACCGATTGGGTTGATTTAGAGGAAACCTCTTGATCTATTTATATTCAGAACTCGTATGGGTAACTAACCAAGCCAGTGTATTGATCCTAACACATCGATCGATACACTGGCTCGCCAGGATGATTCTAAAGTGAACAATACAATCTGTTTCCTCAAACAAGATTCAGTTTCTGGCTCATAGTTAAGGGCTGAGTTCAATAGGTCCTTGTCATTCAAGTTAACATTAATTGTACTGAAGTGTGAATAAATTAACCCCACGTAGAGCAACTTGAACATGTTGAACATATTAGGAGAACTGTTAACGCTGCAGTTCTTCCGCTAGTAAGATATAATTAAATATTCATAAAAGCACGTGGGCTCTTGAAATGAAACATGTCACATGGTAATAATAGTATATCCCTATTTGTTAGCAGTATCATGTAACTCTGGTTGGATAAGCGTGTGTTTCAAGTGTTTTGTTTGTTCGGCAGTATATAGGCATGCTCACCGTATTTGTCTTCAGACTATACTAAAGACCACGTCTCCCATGAAACACATGTGTGTGTTAATTGTACAGAGAATTTAGATCTGTTTCTCCATTGAACACAGACTGTTCAC
This sequence comes from Hanleya hanleyi, assembly GCA_036873755.1. Taxonomy (NCBI): domain Eukaryota; kingdom Metazoa; phylum Mollusca; class Polyplacophora; order Lepidopleurida; family Hanleyidae; genus Hanleya; species Hanleya hanleyi. Next base: position 84,019 of record JAVTVY010031431.1, read on the forward strand.
TGTATTAGAGTCTGTACATGCTGGTTTATGGAATTGCTTCGTATATTAACTTTCGTACCACGATCGACGTTTCCCGTGAATCAACAACAGTGTATCCTTACAACAGAGTCTGATATTGTGGAAAACCTTAGAGGCGACTTTAAGATACGAACCATGGAAGCGTTTCCTTTGGCTGAGGGTTTATATTGAGGTAATGTCCCTCGGATTGAAAGACCTAACAAGTCCATAACATCACCCAGCCCTTAAAAAGTTCATAATTTGAATATTATTTTAAATATAATTAATTTCATGGCCTTCAAACATTTGTTCTTAAATTTCTAATTCTCTTAAATCGATGACCGCGTATTCAAGTAATATATAGTTGGCCGATTTGACAGTGCGGCTGCCTCAGTGAATCTGAAGGGCCTATTAGATAACTTTACTAATGATCTTCCTAACTCCGGCGTCCTATAGGCACTCGAAATGTCAGGGCTCGAATCCTAGGACATCAAAGCTCTGGTTTTGGGGGATGAAGATAAAATTCTTCTCGACAATATCAGTGGACATACCCCGGTTATCACATTATTCCACTTGCCGAACTCATTGTCAAGGTAACTGGACTCGGGAGAGAAAAGGAAAATAAATCGAAAAATCAATACCCTTGTTTGTGAGGATTAGGGCAAATTGATAAATTGTCCATTTCTAGTTGCTATAGTATCTGCAGTACCGGTATCTGAAATTATTCCATTTGTGAATCTTTTTGTCAAGGTAAAATCAATCTGAAGACGGTCGATGTGTCAAAAGGCATAAATCCTAGCGGAAAAGTACCCCAGCTCAAGCGGATGAGGTCAAATTGAATATTTTTGTTCTGTCCAGTATCTCCTGATTATCTATTTATTCCATTTCCGGAAATAATTGCTAAAGAAATTAGATACTTTTTGCGCCAAAACCGAAAGATAATGGCTCTGGCTTACGAGAATAAGGTCAAAGAGGTTGCGTCTCGATTTTAAATGATAAAAAGCGCCTTTCAAAACAGCCTTGTGCAAAATTGTGTGCTGGTAACCAAGATTGAGTATTGAGAGAACAAAGACGAGCCTGTGTGTGTGCTGTGACCTTCAACTTCAGCTCATCAGCTACTGATTCGAATAATTTCGCTTTGCCAAATTAAACATTATTCTAAGCTTCATATCACTTTCTTTGTATACTGGGAAAATATAATACATATAGAATTATCATCAGTTCAAAATAGTCTCCTGGGTTAAAAGATAGGGCGAGGTAACATTATACAACTTCAACTTTATTTCACCCTGATCACGTTGTGACATAAGAGGTTACAATATGTACAGTTTTGAGGACAGAGGTAGCCTAAATTCATCAACCAATAACATAAATAAATAGTGCAAATGCGTAGATCTGGAATATATGGTGGCCGATAAGGGACATCGCTGCATTGTCTCAGGCATGTGGTTTGGTAACACGAAGGCAGGATGCGAAGTGCGAAGGCAGGATGCGAAGTGCGAAGGCAGGATGCGAAGCGCGAAGTCCAAACACGAAGGCAGGATGCGAAGCGCGAAGGCAGGATGCGAAGTGCGAAGTCCAAACACGAAGGCAGGATGCGAAGTGCGAAGGCAGGATGCGAAGCGCGAAGTCCAAACACGAAGGCAGGATGCGAAGTGCGAAGGCAGGATGCGAAGCGCGAAGTCCAAACACGAAGGCAGGATGCGAAGCGCGAAGGCAGGCGAAGTGCGAAGGCACGAAGTGCCGAAGGCACGAAGCGAAGTCAGGATGCGGAGCGCGAAGTCAAAACAAATGCCACTGCGCATGACCCGATGAAAGCGAGGCCAGACCGCCATTTGCATTATTTTATTTACCAATGCCGAGACCAGAGTATAGTCGCCTTTCTCGTCAGGATGGTTTACATGAAGAATAAAGTTTGTATGTGTTTAGATACACGAGCACATGACCAGTCTTTCTTTATTACCGAAACCATTTCGTCACTCGATACAGTCAATATCGCTGATTTTCTTGATTCAAAGTATAGTTCATTTATGCTCGATTTTATTACAGAAGACAACGTCATCCGTCAGTATTTTAACGTCGGATATACGAATGTGGAGATTTGCCAAATTCTTCATATCAATCACGATATCTGCATCAGATGAAAATGTGAATTACATGCATAGAGTAAAAATCCTATCAAGAATTATCGTTATTAAACAATCGGCTTTTTTCACATTTCAAGATAGAAACATAAGATCAAGAATTAGCATATTAGCCTCTAGCTCACCGGTGAGAGGGCAGTTTCTTTCACTTGTTTATGATAAAGAGTTTAATTTTAAAGAAAACATCAACGGCTATACATGTATGTAAATGTCTTGTAAATTAGCCATCCACTTGACATAGTGGTTCTGTAATTTATTAGAACATACGATGAGCATGGAAGAAATCTATTTAATTGTAACCTTCGAATAATTAAACAATGGCTCAGAACGCTGGGCTTACGACGGCGTCAGAACAATGTAGATCATGCCCGGGTAGTTCAGGAAGTGCAGGTAATACTTACAATAAAGGAAAATAGTAGTATATAAAGCGCTTCTGTGGTCCGATATAGGGGCGATCACTCTGTTTGAATACTTCCTGGTTATCTCCCCTGATTCGAACATTTCTGCCCCCAGATGCGCTTTTACTACTTATTAAATTGACGTCACTATGACGTCACATCCGGTCACGTGAAATCCGGGTCAACGGTTAAAGGATACTTCCGGGCACGTGACGGCTGAGCAAGAGTTATTTGCCCCTTCATAAGACCCCAGTGACTTCCAATGTTAATTTCCCGGAACGCACGTCTTCAAACATGATCCCTGACAATATCTTCAGCTATATGCCCAGCATAAATGGCAAGTGGTGCGCCCTCAGTTTCTGGATTCGAACCCGTACTGTGCGCTTCAGAAGGTGGAAATTTATCTACTACGTCACGAGTCAGCCCATACTAGGCAAGGTTGAAAATACCCTAATATACCTACCAGAGGACAGATCTGTATACGGCTATGGTGTAGGCCCATTCCAGCGCAGTGGACAATGTTTGACCTAATGGGAAACCCATTCATGGATGGGATGTAGCCGCTTGTTTTCTTCATCTCAAGCTGTGGAACACGATGGGAGGGGTCTCGAGGCAATGCACAGATTTTTTTTAAAGTGCTGATGGCGCATGCGCACTGGGTAAGTAGCGCTGTGGTAGACGTTTTTGGGTCTAGGTGGACTCATAGTGGTCCGATTGGGTCCTGTGAGATGTCATCGTGAAGCATTCGTAGGGGAGCGTCCACCTGGATGGGTCTGGGGTTGAAGTTACTGACGTCATTCTGCGCATGCTCAGTGGAAAAAGGGCATAGGAGTGGACATTTTGAGGTCGAGATGGACCCATAGTGGTCCGATTGGCTCGCGGGAGGTCTTATTTTGAAGTTCTCTTGGTGTAGCGTCAGACTGGACTAGTGTCTAGTCCGGTTTCATCATTCTGCGCATGCGCGGTCTGGCCGTAGTAAGTAAAGTGATCATTCTTGCGGGGCGTGGGGGGTCTGTTGAGTGATTGAGGGACCATTCGTGGACCGAACGCATCGTGTGAGGTGTCATCTTGTAGCCCTCGTGGTGTAGACCACGACTTGAGGGACGTCCACGTCATCTGTGACATTATTGGTGACGTCAACAGTAAGAGTAGCAGCGAAAGTGGGCGTTTTGGGAGTGTGAAGGAAGGTATTTGGGGTAGAGATGAACCATCCGTGGTCCGAATGCGTCGTGTTAGGTGTCAAAGGTAAGCTTTCGTGGCGAAGACCAGGACTTGAGGGATTTTCCCTTCATCTGTGACGTCATATGTTACGTCATCAGTAGGAGTAGTAGCCAAAGCGGACACTTTTGTTGTGTGAAGGGACGTGTTCGGGCAATCGAGGGACCATCCTTGGTCCGAATGGACCGTGTGGGGTAGCCTATTGTAGCTCGTGTGGAGTAGAGTCAGACTGGGGTGATTTTTTCTATTGAAAGTCACGTCAATTTGCGCATGCGCAGTTGGTTTGTAGTATAGAAAGATGGCTTTTGAATGGACGTTTTTGGGTAGAGATGGACCCTTCGTAGTCCGAATGGGTCGCTTGGGTTCTTATTTTGACTGGTGTGTAGTTCGTTTTCATCAATATGCGCATGCGCAATCTGACAGTAGTATAGAAAGCGAGCATTTGAGGTGGAAGTTTGGTGGGAAATTTAGTGGTACGACGTCGTACTTCATAATCTCCACATAAACAGCTGCAATAAAAGCGCAGCTGAGATACTAAGGCTACGTTCGAGAATCCTCCATATTCTCGCGTCTGAATGTTAGGTGCCGAGGGATGCTTTCCTAAAGAGTCATATGTTTGCTTTTTAGTCACCAGACATCGTCAATTTTTCTCACCTCTTGCATCTCGCTCCAATTTGGGGTCGAGGTGAGCCATCCATGGTCCAAATATACCATGTGGGGTGGGGTGCTCTTGTGGTGTAGAATACGACTTGAGGGATGTCCACGTCAGCCGTGACATCATTGATCACGTCATCAGTAGTAGAGAAAGCCTCGCTCGAGCATCGCCTCACCCATGGGGGTGACTCGTGGACCTTGCAGACGTATCACTCACTCACCAGCATAACTGCGGTGAGACGGGCGTTGGGCAAACACCTCACTGACGTTGAGCACACCTCAATCGCTGACTCACGCTCAATGACTCAATGACCGGCGCACCTTCACACACACACGCACCCACGCTGACATTCCATCAGGAGCTTCAATATGACCCCATCTAACTCATGCTTATAATAGCACATCCAAAAATGTACTTTCTCTCCTACTACTGACGTCACAATGACGTCACTTTAAAGGGGGTGGGGTAACTCTACTCATGTCCAACCCAACAACACCAGTATGCCTGAGTTCATAAGTTCTGGACACAATGTCCACGAGTCAACCCCAATGGGTTAGTGTATAGAAGTGTAGGCATGTCTCAAGTGTGCAATCGAGCGACGTTTTCTCCACTACTGATGACGTCACAAATGACGTGGACACCCTCAAGTCGTTTTCTACACCACAAGAGCTCCTCTCCCACATGGTATATTTGGACCATGGATGGCCAAATCGACCCCAAACTCCCACCTTAAATGCCGCTTTCTATATCACTGCCAGATTGGGCATGCTCAGAATGATAAAACCGGACTACAGACCAGTCCAATCCGCCGATACCCAAGAGAGCTTTAAAATAAGCCCACACACGACCCATTCGGACTATGAATGGTCCATCTCGACCCCAAAACGTCCATTCAAATGCCATCTTTCTATACTATACCCCAACTGCGCATGCGCAGATTGACATGACTTAAAAAATAAACACCTCACCCCACGAGAACTACAATACGATACCCCACACGGTTCCTCAACCACTCAAACACGCCTCCACGTACCCCCCAAAATGCCCGTTTCGCTACCACTCCTACTGATGATGTCACCAATGACGTTACAGATGACATGAACTCGTGGACCACGAGAGCTCCACACCCTACACACTATATTTGGATGAGATATACCCCTCTATCGCTCAAACAGACCCCTGCGCACCACCAAAATGTCCGGTTTCCATACTACTACCAGACTGCGCATGCGCAGAATGGTGAAAATGGACTACACACCCATCCAACCGACGCTACCACAAGGGAGCTTCAAAATAAGACCTCATATGGCCCAATCGGACCAATATGGTCTATATCTACCCCCAAACATCCATTCAAATACCTTTTTTCTACTACGCATGCGCAGATGGACGGCATTTCTATCCCACACCCATCCTAATTGTGATGACACTATTGTCCTATATGTTATGGTTTAAAACAGTAACATTGTCAGAAACCTATGATGTGAAGCCCGAGTCTTTCTATCACCCTTTGATAGCTATCTTTCCAGTAGTTAAAGAATACGTACCTTTGCAAAATTCAACTGAATTCAAATTTGAAAATTACTTGGTGAGATTGCCCGGAAAATTCAGACTTGCTATTTGTAAATTCTGAACATCTAATCACTGCTTACCAACGAGGTCGTTATGATAACACTTTTTTTCGATTCACGTGTCTGTAAATTTTGCAACACAGAGAAGATTGGTGACGAATTTATGGTGTTCCATTTCGGCCATTTTTGCGTCGCGCGTCGCGTTCTTATAAGAGATAGAACGCGACGCGACGTCGCCCTTTTTAAACGCGACGTCGCCCTTCCCGTCTCGCGTCGCGCGTCGCTTTAATCAACACGACGCGATGGGCGACGTCGCCTACGACGTCGTCCACGACGTCGCTCGCCACGTCGCCCATCCCGTCGCCCTTCCCGTCGCGTTCTTATAATGTTAAGAGATAGAACGCGACGCAACGTCGCTCTGTTTAAACGCGACGTCGCTAGCGACGTCGCCCTTCCCGTCGCCTTCCGGTATTTTAGGACAAAATCGATCTGCGCATGCTTAGGGAGCAGCTATTGCGATGTGGATCGTATGGCGAGGCCGTCATTTCATGAATGATCTCTGCCACTATCGATGAAGAAAATGTCAGCGTAAATGAATGATGATTATCCTGCATTATCGTATAGCTTTTAAATGGTGTTAAATATTAGTCCATGCTTGGAATGATACCTGTTATGAAGTTATCTCTTGGAAAGTCTGCAACTCGCTGTGTTAATTGTACTGTACAAATTATATCTTCGCTTCCAAAAAATATACGCAACCCCCACATCCGTACATCGTCTTGAATTTCTTTATTCCCACTGGATTTACGCGTGTATGTGTGTGTGGATTTTCTGTGTGCTTTTATGTGTTTGTGTTTTTCAGTTGTTCTTACAGTATACCTCCTTATGTGACCACATTTACCAGGCCGTTGAAAATATCCTTTTATTTACTGCTGTCCAATACTGTATACCGTTACTTAACCTGTCACGTCCCGACAGATTGTAGTGTAGATCTATAAGCTTTCAATTTAGCTTTCAAAAAGAAGAAAAAAAAGACAATTATGATGGAATTGAAGTTATTTTGTTCTTTCTACTCTTTCTAAGAACTGACTGAAGAATATTAGTACTTCTGCACTCTTTAAATCGTCCGACATTTCCACGATCGTTCTAGACGATTGAACTTAAAATTCAGGACGAGTTCTTAGAGTTCGAGTAAGTTGCTCTTAACTGCAGAGATTCTTTCCTCATTTTCAAGAAAAATAAAAAAAAATCATCCTTGAAACACAATTGTCGTCAAATGGCCTGAATAAAACCTGGAACAAAATCCATGAATTATTTTAAGAGTGCATATCAACGAGATTTGAATTTTTCTTGAAATTGAGGAAAGAACCCCTGCAGTTACAAGGACGTAGACAAGTTTTCAGATTTGGGGCGGGGGGGGAGCTATACTATGACAGCACAATAAGGCGAGGGTCCAGGGGCCGCCTAGGCCCCGGAAGCTCCAGGATCCCAGATGACTGGAGATGCGTTCTTGGCCTTTCCCAGTGAATAAAACTCAACATTAAAACGCACACGTTGTAACCAGTTTTTTTTGTCTTTTCTTGCTTTTATGTGTGGGTATTTTCTTTCCAGGGTTATTAAACCTCAAACTTGGTCAACACAAAAACGTTGTGCAAACTAATTAGCTCAGCGACTCATCCAGGTTGTGGTTTTGGAGGGAATACGTGTTTTGTACATTTTGGAGGGAATTTATACAGTAGTTTTGTGGGTTCCGAATCACGGTGACTTGCGGATCACTTTCATAATGAACGCCATATATTTCTTGCAATAAAGCATCTGTGTAAATCTTTTCTATTTTTATTGGAACGTCTGTTTCTGTGGACCCAAATAAATGTCGAACAACCGACCTGCGTTGTTTGTTTCTCGGTCAATTCGGCATGGTAATGCTTCCGGTACCACGCAATGGCAAATTCACGCTGGGACAAAAACGCGTGGGATTTCTTAAATGTTGAATCTACGAGAAATAAAATGGCTTTAAGTGGTAATTTCCGTATTCGTTTCAGTGACTGAATCATATTAATGGTCAAACACAATATCTAATGATTTGCGATAACCCTTAACTCGCCAGCATTGTAACATAATGCGGCATTAGAGATGTCAATTCCGGATTACGAATTGTGACATTGAAGACTGCACACGGACAAATGTCTCTTGGGCAAAGTTATTGCTTTAGAATAATTTTAAGTCACAGAACGGGATAGTCTTCACCCCCTCCCCCCCCCCTTCCCCCACACCACCACACACATACCAAAGATTTCAAAATTAAAGATTTCATTATTAAAATTGGGAAAATATATCTGTGTGTCCTTTCCTCTATTTTCTTTTGTCCAAATATAGATGCTAAATAGATGTCCGATGTCCATTTAGAGAGTTTATATATTGTAATCTTGAATATGCGAGTAGAATTCGTTCAGCTGTCAGAAAAACGATGGAACGTGTGTGTAACTTTCTTAAATTTGAATCTGAATTCCATGCAGTATATCAGGTCAGATGGGGAAACATTTTCGACAGATTTCTATTGAACCAGGTCCGTCAGGTTCAATCTTAAATAAATGGTGTCGTCCGTGAACAAATGACGAACTATCGAAATCCTGAGAGAATTAATTTAATTAATGAAGATAATTTCCGTATATGGCATGGTCAGATAGATCAGGCCGTCGTTGTCTATGAACAATTTCTGCCTCAGTAATGGCAATCCAACAAAGTCCAGGCATGTGATACCACATTTTTCGCCTATTGGGACATTGGTGATAAATGACCACTCAGGCTTTACAAATATATATATATATATATATATATATATATATATATATTCCCAGTGGCTGTAACGACCGCTAGATGGCGTGATCCGCTTCTTACCAAAGTGATTCGCAACTGCCCGCGCTGGTGCACTGAGACGGACATGATTTTCTCATTGATTTACAAGTTCGATTAGAGAATTAGAGAATTATCGACGACAGATTTTCGTAGAAAATAAGGCCAAGAATCCCTCTCAACTCTTAACAACACTTCGAGCTTCGCATCCTGCCTTCGCACTTCGCATCCTGCCTTCGTGTTTGGACTTCGCACTTCGCATCCTGCCTTCGCGCTTCGCATCCTGCCTTCGTGTTACCAAACCACATGCCTGAGACAATGCAGCGATGTTCCTTATCGGCCACCATAGGAATATGTGTTTAAACGTGCAGGTATATGAACAATTTGGTGCGATGCACCGCATTATAGCACAACAATTTGTTTCAATATATACTTTCGTGAAGTTGTATGACAATTATTTGAATAATATATACAATATATAGCACGAGTACTAGCTATAAATAATCGTGATAAATACCCCATCAACGGTCCTAACCGATATGAAAAATGTAAAATACGCAGCATTTAAAGCTAGGGAGCGCCGATAGGACACCAATTCTTCAAGATTCGCATAAACATGCATAGCGTAATAACAAAATCAGAAATATACATACATACATACATAAGTAACTTATTTGTCGGGGATTTATTTATGTTTTTCAGAATTGCCGTTGTTTTAGTGTTTTGAAGTTACCAGGGTTGAATAATTCCCAATATTTGGTGTCTGAATTAACAGGAAATTAGGGGATAATATATAAAATGTATATACATAAACTAACTTATTTGGCGGGGAATTCTTTCCGGAGCGCAATGAAAAACAGACACAGTTTTTTTGAGTAACTTGAAGTTGTTTGTGTTGAATAATATGAAAATATTGACTTGTTTTGAGGGGTATATGCAGTTTTGTTGCCCCGAGGATGTGCATATTGCCCGATCCGCAGGCGAGGGCAATATGCACAGCCGAGGGCCAACAAAACTGTATATTTCCCTCACAACAAGGCAATAATTTCATTATCAACTTAATTACAAGCGTCTGGTCAGCCGTCGTCCATTAGAGAATATCCGCGTCCATAATCCAAAGACCTATTCCATATTCCATATAACAGTATTAGCACCAAATTCAAAAAGACAATCATATCAGTTATGATGTTTGTTTGAGGGAGCATACGAACTATTTACATGGTCAGTGTGGGGAATTCTTATCGGTCTTATAAGAATTCCCCACACTGACCATGTAAATAGTTCGTATGCCCCCTCAAACAAACATCATAACGATTTTATTATGCCGAAGAGCCTTTGTTTAAGCCGAAAACGCGACGACAACAACGATTAAGGTGGCTCCCTGGTTTAAATGCAAAGTCATGTCATTTTTCTCATATTTTTTGTATAGCTGAGGAAGTTCATCCTATATGAGAAAATGATATGAAAATTGGGGCATAGCGTATTACTTTTTTCTAATTTTCAGCTTGTATAACGTAACCTATGGCAAATTGGTACAATGTGAATACTATGTAAAACACCCGAAATTTGAGACATAATTGTTTTCAGAATATTCAAAAGTCATGTCCGTTTTCTAATTTGTTTAACATGCATTTCTTGAAGTATGTAGTTTTTGAAAAACTCACATATAAGGTAGGTCGCCATCCAAAAAGGGCATGAATAGGGCTTCGAATCTACCTGCGCCCACACTTTTTCCCGCCATTTTGCATGAAGTCGCAACAATGCAACGTCATGACAACACAAGCGCCAGCAGTCTAGATGTAAAAGGCGATTCGGAACTCCCCTATTAACTGTATGCTTAAACATGCCTCGTTTCCTCTGCTTGGCCACTTTCCTCTCTGACAAACACGCAGTGGGGAATATGTATTTCACAAACACGTCTATTTTTTGTTTGTCTTGCAAATATTTGGGGGGGGGGAGAGCCCATGCCCCCCTTATCTACGGCCATGAGTTAAGAGCAACTTACCCGAACTCCAAGAACTCGTCTTAAATTTGAAGTTCAATTGTCGTCAAACGTCTAGAACGATCGTGGAAATGCCGGATAATTCGAAGAGTGCAGAAAAACTAATATTCTTCAATCAATTTTTAGAAAGAATAGAGAGAACATAATTCTCACAGTAAAATGACTTCAATTCCACCATAATTTTTTTCTTCTTCTTTTTGAGAGCTATAGGACTATCTCTCTCTGCTAAATTGAAAGCTAAAAGATCTACTACAATCTGTCGGGACGTGACAGGTTGAGTACCGGTATACAGTGTTGGACAGCAGTAAATAAAAGGATATTTTCAACGTCCTGGTCAATGTATTAACATAAGGAGGTATACTGTAAGGATATCTGAAAAATGAAAACACACAAACACATAAAAGCACACATCGTCGCCAATCGCGTCGTGTTGATTGAAGCGACGCGCGACGCGAGACGGGAAGGGCGACGTCGCGGGCGACGTCGTGGGCGACGTCGCATTTAAAAAGGGCGACGTCGCGTCGCGTTCTATCTCTTAACATTATAAGAACGCGACGGGAAGGGCGACGTCGTGGGCGACGTCGCCCTTCCCGTCGCCTGTGACGCGCGACGCAAAAATGGCCGAAATGGAACACCATACGAATTTCACTTCATGTTGGAATGTCCTGGTCTATGTAATTTTCGTCTTAAGTATAGTGAGTGAATAGAATTTAACGTCGCTTTCAACAATATTTCAGCTATACCACGACGAACCAACCAAGCACCACCCAGCCCAGTTGTGTTCTTGCTACTTCAAAGAAGAAATCTTTGAAGCAGCATGGAACCAGACACCCTCCATCCACCCTATAAAACACTGAAGACAGCGCACAAGACAGACAAGACGCTTACATGGTGCAATAAAGACAATTGATATTACACTGCTAGACATCACATTATCAAGTTCCTGTTGCTTCTCAGCAAAATGCATTGAAGCAACAGGAATCTGAACCCACCCAACCACCCGCGTCTTAAGTATATACCCAAGTCTTAAGTATATACCCAAGTATTATTTAACATACATGTATATCACCAAGTCGAAAATTTCTAGTATTCTTAATGCTGAGAGATTTTGTTACAGAACCGACAACTGATTGATTTAGTCAAATTTATTATCGAGGTTGGAGATTTCAAAATTTGATCCTTTATTTTTCCCCCCTGTTTAGTTTTAATTTTGCGTCCAACGTCATTTGTCGTCCTCCATATTTTGTAATCAAATTCTGATCCTGTGATACAATTATATATACCGGTATTTAATATGTTAAGTTTCTGTGATACAGTATGATATGTAATGCTATGCTTGGTTTCTTTGAAACACTTATTGTATGTTTCCAATGTTATGTAAAATTTCCAGCCATATTATTATTGTATAGCAGATGTGATTGATATGAAGAATTTGGCAAATCTCCACATTCGTATATCCGACGCTAAAATACTGACGTATGACGTTGTCTTCTGAAATAAAATCGAGCATAAATGAACTATACTTTGAATCAAGAAAATCAGCGATATTGACTGTATCGAGTGACGAAATGGTTCCGGTAATAAAGAAAGACTGGTCATGTGCTCGTGTATCTAAACACATACAAACTTTATTCTTCATGTAAACCACCCCGACGAGAAAGGCGACTATACTCTGGTCTCGGCATTGGTAAATAAAATAATGCAAATGGCGGCCTGGCCTTGCTTTCATCGGGTCATGCGCAGTGGCATTTGTTTTGACTTCGCGCTTCGCATCCTGTCTTCATGTTTGGACTTCGCGCTTCGCATCCTGCCTTCGCACTTTGCATCCTGCCTTCGTGCTTGGACTTCGCACTTCGCATCATGCCTTCGCGCTTCGCATCCTGCCTTCGTGTTTGGACTTCGCACTTCGCATCCTGCCTTCGCACTTCGCATCCTGCCTTCGTGTTTGGACTTCGAGCTTCGCCTCCTGCCTTCGCACTTCGCATCCTGCCTTCGTGTTTGGACTTCGCACTTCGCATCCTGCCTTCGCGCTTCGCATCCTGCCTTCGTGTTACCAAACCACATGCCTGAGACAATGCAGCGCTGTTCCTTATCGGCCACCATAGGAATATGTGTTTAAACGTGCAGGTATATGAACAATTTGGTGCGATGCACCGCATTATAGCACAACAATTTGTTTCAATATATACTTTCGTGAAGTTGTATGACAATTATTTGAATAATATATACAATATATAGCACGAGTACTAGCTATAAATAATCGTGATAAATACCCCATCAACGGTCCTAACCGATATGAAAAATGTAAAATACGCAGCATTTAAAGCTAGGGAGCGCCGATAGGACACCAATTCTTCAAGATTCGCATAAACATGCATAGCGTAATAACAAAATCAGAAATATACATACATACATACATAAGTAACTTATTTGTCGGGGATTTATTTATGTTTTTCAGAATTGCCGTTGTTTTAGTGTTTTGAAGTTACCAGGGTTGAATAATTCCCAATATTTGGTGTCTGAATTAACAGGAAATTAGGGGATAATATATAAAATGTATATACATAAACTAACTTATTTGGCGGGAATTCTTTCCGGAGCGCAATGAAAAACAGACACAGTTTTTTTGAGTAACTTGAAGTTGTTTGTGTTGAATAATATGAAAATATTGACTTGTTTTGAGGGGTATATGCAGTTGTGTTGCCCCGAGGATGTGCATATTGCCCGATCCGCAGGCGAGGGCAATATGCACAGCCGATACCCAACAAAACTGTATATTTCCCTCACAACAAGGCAATAATTTCATTATCAACTTAATTACAAGCGTCTGGTCCGTCATTCATAATTCAGCCGTCGTCCATTAGAGAATATCCGCGTCCATAATCCAAAGACCTATTCCATATTCCATATAACAGTATTAGCACCAAATTCAAAAAGACAATCATATCAGTTATGATGTTTGTTTGAGGGAGCATACGAACTATTTACATGGTCAGTGTGGGGAATTCTTATCGGTCTCGCCGTCAGGCGAGACCGATAAGAATTCCCCACACTGACCATGTAAATAGTTCGTATGCCCCCTCAAACAAACATCATAACGATTTTATTATGCCGAAGAGCCTTTGTTTAAGCCGAAAACGCGACGACAACAACGATTAAGGTGGCTCCCTGGTTTAAATGCAAAGTCATGTCATTTTTCTCATATTTTTTGTATAGCTGAGGAAGTTCATCCTATATGAGAAAATGATATGAAAATTGGGGCATAGCGTATTACTTTTTTCTAATTTTCAGCTTGTATAACGTAACCTATGGCAAATTGGTACAATGTGAATACTATGTAAAACACCCGAAATTTGAGACATAATTGTTTTCAGAATATTCAAAAGTCATGTCCGTTTTCTAATTTGTTTAAAACTCACATATAAGGTAGGTCGCCATCCAAAAAGGGCATGAATAGGGCTTCGAATCTACCTGCGCCCACACTTTTTCCCGCCATTTTGCATGAAGTCGCAACAATGCAACGTCATGACGTCGACAAATGCCACACCAACAAACATCCTCTCCCATGGTGCTTTGCGCTACGCTGCATTTACCCCAATCTCCTGGCTTCGATTGCATATACCTTTCGTCTAAACGGCTGCAGGAATGATCTCTGCCCCACCGTAATAAAAATGTAGAACGGAAGGAACAGTTCGTATGATTCCATGATATTTTATTGGTTTGGCGTTTTGATTGGCATAGATCACCAGCGCGTGATCGATAATGCATGAATGAAAGAACGTACCGGTTCTATTTTCAAGTTGTAGTCATAGATACCTACCCCTCCCATCCACGTCATTTTTTCAATGAAATGTCCGCCATTGTGTTGCTAAGCCGCGTCACGGCTCTGTAAATTTTGTAAAACTGCTCTACCCAAAAAGAGTTCGTTTGCGTTTGTCTTCATATAGTGCCGTACTGATGTTACTCATGACATAATTGAAATGTATAATGGCATGGTTGACATAACTGCACAGTTAGAAACTAAATTATGTGACATGTTTCGCGTAATACACTGCGCGCATAATAATGTAACAGCTCATTACATTTTTGTTGCCTGTGGGTGAGATTAGATTTGGAGCTGTTTGTAAAAAGCGGAAAACGGATCGAGGCTTGGTGAATACATTTACCCCTGTAGGGTAGACTAGTACCCATCCACTGCGCATGACCCGCTATCGCTAAGCTTGTGGACCAGTATCTAATAATGAAAAGACGTAATGGCGGCCAAATTTGAGCCCATACCTTCAACATGGAGTGTTTATGAAATGGCTCGATGCGTAGAGGAAGTGCTACAGATCAATGTGAAAACTATCGCTCAAGATATGCGTCTGTTTCATCTTGCTTTAGGACTTGATAACTGATGATGTTAAATAATGATATTCTGTAAAAGATTGTTTCTTTTATCGACCTTCAGTTCGGCCTTGTCAAGAACAGGCTCTATCAGCTTGACGAGAGTGTCTGTGGGTCCGCGTCAGTCCGTAACGTCACAGTATAATTTTACACAACGTCACAATACGACGGTATAATGAATTGTTAATCCGATTGTTGCATAACGTCACAAATACACGTCAACAGGTCATGACATCGCCGCTACAGTGAAGGTCGGCATTATTAGAAGCCTGTCGTCAATCGGCCCAACGCACAGGCATTTGATAAGGGTCAGTATAAGATGGGTATCTCAGTAATATCCTAATTATCCGTGGTAGTTATGTATCTACATATATGGACCCCACCAACTAAGGTCGCAGACAAGGTACCGCACTGTCCATTACAACCCGAATTTAGATAGAAATTTCCAAGGGAAAAGTCACAGTTCATACTTTGCACATACCTTTTATGCAATAAATGATGTTTGTTGAACATACCTGCTGCATTGATTTTAATTATTTACTGCAACAAAAAGATGTATTTCATGTAACTCGACAAATATGGTTGAAACAAGTTTCTTAACAACGTTAACCGAACATGAGGAGATAGACGGCATTTGATAGGCCAAAATCGCTGTCTCTGAACAGTGAAATGCCGTCTCTCTGAAGTCAAGATTTCCGCATTCCATGGAATTTGTGATGACCGTAGTAACCAGTGCATTGACCAATCAAACGACTCGTACTTGTTACGTTTCGGAAAACGTTGTTAAGAGAATTTCAAACAAGATGGCGAGTGATTTACCTTCACTCCGTGTTAGAAGAATGGGGTATATATAACATTATGACAATAGTGAATATATAAAGTTTTATTTTTTACTACACCGACACAAAGGTCAATTGTGATTCATTTATCAATGAATAACTAACTGTAGGCCAGAGATCATCCATCCATACTGACTTCATGTTACTAGCCCTGCTATTATATATATGGGGTATATATAACAGCATGAGAAGAGCGATTACACTACACATACATATCATTTTAATCATTACAAAGACAAATTGGTGACTGATGACAACCCATCCATTACTGACCCTTATCAAATGCCTGTGGCCCAACGTTATTCGACGACGGCGGCCAGTCTACCCTGTAGGGGTCTCTATGGTGGCCGATAAGGGACATCGCTGCATTGTTTCAGGTATGTGGTTTGGTAACACGAAGGCAGGATGCGAAGCGCGAAGTCCAAACACGAAGCCAGGATGCGAAGTGCGAAGGCAGGATGCGAAGCGCGAAGTCCAAACACGAAGGCAGGATGCGAAGCGCGAAGGCAGGATGCGAAGCGCGCGAACGAAGGCAGGATGCGAAGCGCGAAGGCAGGATGCGAAGCGCGAAGTCCAAACACGAAGGCAGGATGCGAAGCGCGAAGGCAGGATGCGAAGTGCGAAGTCCAAACACGAAGGCAGGATGCGAAGTGCGAAGGCAGGATGCGAAGCGCGAAGTCCAAACACGAAGGCAGGATGCGAAGCGCGAAGTCAAAACAAGTGCCACTGCGCATGACCCGATGAAAGCGAGGCCAGGCCGCCATTTGAATTATTTTATTTACCAATGCCGAGATCAGAGTATAGTCGCCTTTCTCGTCGGGATGGTTTACATGAAGAATAAAGTCTGTATATGCTTAGATACACGAGTACAAGACCAGTCTTTCTTTATTACCGGAACCATTTCGTCACTCGATACAGTCAAAATCGCTGATTTTCTTGATTCAAAGTATAGTTCATTTATGCTCGATTTTATTGAAGACAGCGTCATCCGTCAATATTTTAACGTCGGATATATCGTCGGAAATTCTTCATATCAATCACGACATCTGCTATACAATAATAATATGGTCGGAAATTTTTACATAAGATTGGAAAACATACAATAAATGTTTCACAGAAACCAAGCATAATAGTATTACATATCATACTGTATCACAGAAACTTAACATATTAAATACTGGTATATATAATTGTATCACAGGACCAGAATATGATTACAAAATATGGAGGACGACAAATGAAGTTGGACGCAAAATTAAAACTAAACAGGGAAAAAAATAAAGGATCAAATTTTTTAAATCCCCAGCCTTGATAATAAATTTGACTAAATCAATCAGTTGTCGGTAACAAAATCTCTCAGCATTAAGAATACTGGAAAATTTATGGTGGTAACACGAAGGTAGAATGCGAAGCGCGAAGTCCAAACACGAAGGCAGGATGCGAAGCGCGAAGGCAGGATGCGAAGCGCGAAGTCCAAACACGAAGCCAGGATGCGAAGCGCGAAGGCAGGATGCGAAGCGCGAAGTTCAAACACGAAGGCAGGATGCGAAGCGCGAAGGCAGGATGCGAAGCGCGAAGGCAGGATACGAAGCGCAAACACGAAGGCAGGATGCGAGGCGCGAGGCAGGATGCGAAGCGCGAAGTTCAAACACGAAGGCAGGATGCGAAGCGCGAGGCAGGATGCAGCGCGAGTTCAAACACGGCAGGATGCAGGCGAAGTTCAAACACGAAGGCAGGATGCGGGCGCAGAAGGCAGGATGCGAAGCGCGAAGTCATGTTTGGACTTCGCGCTTCGCATCCTGCCTTCGCGCTTCGCATCCTGCCTTCGCACTTCGCATCCTGCCTTCGTGTTTGGACTTCGCGCTTCGCATCCTGCCTTCGCGCTTCGCATCCTGCCTTCGTGTTACCAAACCACATACCTAGCGATGTCCCTTATCGGCCACCATAGGTCTCGCCATTTTTTACAGGATTCTTGTAAAAACCAAGGACTGTTCTATCTGACTGTTTTACTGATCGCAAAATGTATATTTATCTCGAAATACACTAAACAGTTATTCAATGTATTTCAAAACGTCAGTTTCACACAGTTTGAAGGCAGCTTTTTGACAAAATACCCTAGAACTATATGCTGCGGGAATATATATCGGTGAGAAGCGACTGATATCAATTCGCCCAGTGAGACGGTCGCCATGTTCGTTCACTGTGGCAACAGATGACCTCGGGTCAACTCCGACACAGTCCGTGAGACCCTTACAGCGCTACATGGAGAGGCGCAAAGCAGAACGTAATGGATGCCTGGTAGAGCTTGACCAACAAAGAGTTTGCCATTCGACGTCATGACGTCACAATGGATGCTTAGTAGACGCAGTATGTCACAGTATCTCATTCTACCCATTCGCGAACAAGAGTGCGATTAGATGGGAGGTAATTGCTATGCGCAAAAAGCTGCGCAGAACAGCCATTCTTGTAACCAGGGAGCCACCTTAAATGCGGTCTGTTTTCGTAAGACAACTTCAACTGATTCACATTTCCTGACCTAATACGAAAGAGTCGCGCCTGCCTACAACGTCTTTGGGTTGAAAGCAAACGCTGAGGCGCAACGTCACAAAGCCATTGATACGACGTAGCTCTTCGTTTTGTGACGTGTCGGCTTTGTGACGTTGCATTGAAGGACAGGCTACGTCAATTCCACCTTCCACTATGGTAACGTTAAGGTGGCTCCCTGGTTTAGATGCAAAGTCATGTCATTTTTCTCATATTTTTTGTATAGCTCAGGAAGTCCATCCTATATCAGAAAATGATATAAAAATTGAGGCACAGCGTATTACTTTTTTCTAATTTTCAGCTTGTATAACGTGTACCTGTGGTAAATTGGTGCAATGTGATTACTATGTAAACACCCAGTACTTGAGACATAATTGTTTTCAGAATATTCAAAAGTCATGTCAATTTTCTCATTTTTTTACTATGTATTCCTTGAAGTATGTAGTTTTTTAATAGCTCAAATATAAGGTAGGTCGCCATCCAAAAAAGGGCATGAATAGGGCTCCGAATCTATTTACTCCCACACTTTTCCCCGCCATTTTGCATGAAGTCGCAACAATGCAACTTCATGACGTCGACAAATGCCACGCCAACAAATAGCTTGCCACTCGACGTCATGACGTCACAAGGGATGCTTAGTAAACGCAGCATGTCACAGTATCTCATTCTATCCATTCGCGCACAAGAATACGATTACAAGGGAGGTAATTGTTATGCGCAAAAAGTTGCGCAGAACAGCCATTCTTGTAACCAGGGAGCCACCTTAACACGTGATTGTACGTATTAGGTGTGTGGCTGCCCTAATACGAACTATTTATGGGATGGCAATTGACCAATCGGCTATCAAACAAGCTACTCTGAGGCGTAATAATAGTATACATAAACATAGGCTTGTTTCCTGCAAGAGAGAAGCGGTCAACAGTTTTCAATGATGCCGGCAAGACATCATGATGTTCCAAAAATATCAAATCCGTATCGCTGATCAGTATTCTTAATCCATAATATTCGTTGTAAGGTCGTCATCTAAAGAATGATGTATCTCAGTCACGCTTTGATTGTGACTGTTCATATGAGCACCATGAGGATCTTGAAGTACATGGGTTCATACGGCCCCTAGCCCCGGGTTAAGCGGAAATAGACACAAGTTACGAAACGTAACGCCATAGATCTTGCACGCTACTCTCGTATTTTGCTATCAGCGTGCGATATGTATCGCCAAATTTGAGAAACTTTGAGTGGAGGCGCTTGATGGTGTAGCCCTGTTTCATAAGTTTCTGCAACAATGTTTTGTAACGTTGATTAAAATCATCACATTTAACACAGGATCTAGCAAATGCTACTAGGCGTGATATGTATACGCCCTATGCAGGTCCCACTGGAATATTACTGTCCAGAAAGGGATAGTTTACGATGTCGAAATTGTAATCATCTCTTTTGTCATACAACCGACGAGAGAGAAGGCCCGCTTCATTTTTATAGAGATATAGGTCTAAATATGATGTGCCTGTAGGGTTATCTATAGTTTCCTTCAAATCCACTGAAGGTGGATATATATCCTTCACTGCGTCATTTATATAGCGATTATCCACAGCGAGAAGATCGTCTATGTAGGGTTTGGTGAATGAGAAGGAACGGGCTTTTGAAAGGATGGGTTTTTGAAAGCGCCTGCATATAGTCATATTCATAAGAGAACAGATATATTAACTCTGTGCTAATCTATTATCTCTCGAGCAAAATAATATTTTATGTCTATTTTGGAAGAGCGCAATCCTTCCGAGTTGATTGTTTTCAGTGGGCAATCGCCAGGAACATTATTTTTCATGCACGAGATTCCACTGATTCGGAGCTGATTCACTACTATCGTGTAAATCTCGCAACGCACGTATAGTCGTTCGATGACGCTTGTTAGTTACTCCAATACTGTGTTTGGGTACGATTCTACTTACAATTAGATGGGGGGGGGAGAGAATTTATTTCTGCTGTGTCCTGCAGCTAAAATCAACTCGACGGACTGCTCCTTGATCGGCTGTTTGCAGCGCGACCGAGAGAACGGGCGCACCTCTGTTGTAATTATCTCCTTTGAGTGTATATATCATGGAGGGGAGAGGGTGGAATATGCAGTTTCAGCGGGCAATATACACCCACGTGACCGGGAATATGCAGTTTTATCTCTTTATAAATTATATAGGGAGACACTCTAATAAATATAATAATGCGCTATATTTTCTGTCTGAGTTACCAGATAAGTAATATTTAGGAATATAATGTCTTCTAGTTACATCATAATGTGAACAATGAAACATATAATGATATTCATCGCCGATTTGGTTCAAGTTACATAATTTACAGTCTTTCGGTTTTCTGTATGTTTTTCCATCTACCAACCTCGGTAGGTAACCTGTGATTACACAACCTGAATTTACAATTGGAGTATAAAGCCTTCGAGGTAATACTAGTAAATACTTTTTTAAACAAATGTCAAATTTTAAATGCTAAATAATTTATACTTTTGGATGATGCATGTACTGTAGTTGGCCAAACCTCTTGATACCAATCACTCTGTAGTTGCTGTATATGGCGAGTGTACCATCGAATGTTGCCCACGCTCTGATTCAACCAGATGTATACATCCCAGTTCATCTAAAGATGTTTTATTACAGTGCATCCACGTGCTTTTAAAATTTCCTGACACATAGGAGTTATGTAGTAGTCTACACATTACAAATCTCTTAACATTATAAGAACGCGACGGGAAGGGCGACGTCGTGGGCGACGTCGCCCTTCCCGTCGCCTGCGACGCGCGACGCAAAAATGGCCGAAATGGAACACCATACGAATTTCACTTCATGTTGGAATGTCCTGGTCTATGTAATTTTCGTCTTAAGTATAGTGAGTGAATAGAATTTAACGTCGCTTTCAACAATATTTCAGCTATACCACGTCGAACCAACCAAGCACCACCCAGCCCAGTTGTGTTCTTGCTACTTCAAAGAAGAAATCTTTGAAGCAGCATGGAACCAGACACCCTCCATCCACCCTATAAAACACTGAAGACAGCGCACAAGACAGACAAGACGCTTACATGGTGCAATAAAGACAATTGATATTACACTGCTAGACATCACATTATCAAGTTCCTGTTGCTTCTCAGCAAAATGCATTGAAGCAACAGGAATCTGAACCCACCCAACCACCCGCGTCTTAAGTATATACCCAAGTCTTAAGTATATACCCAAGTATTATTTAACATACATGTATATCACCAAGTCGAAAATTTCTAGTATTCTTAATGCTGAGAGATTTTGTTACGGAACCGACAACTGATTGATTTAGTCAAATTTATTATCGAGGTTGGAGATTTCAAAATTTGATCCTTTATTTTTTTCCCCTGTTTAGTTTTAATTTTGCGTCCAACGTCATTTGTCGTCCTCCATATTTTGTAATCAAATTCTGATCCTGTGATACAATTATATATACCGGTATTTAATATGTTAAGTTTCTGTGATACAGTATGATATGTAATGCTATGCTTGGTTTCTTTGAAACACTTATTGTATGTTTCCAATGTTATGTAAAATTTCCAGCCATATTATTATTGTATAGCAGATGTGATTGATATGAAGAATTTGGCAAATCTCCACATTCGTATATCCGACGTTAAAATACTGACGTATGACGTTGTCTTCTGTAATAAAATCGAGCATAAATGAACTATACTTTGAATCAAGAAAATCAGCGATATTGACTGTATCGAGTGACGAAATGGTTCCGGTAATAAAGAAAGACTGGTCATGTGCTCGTGTATCTAAACACATACAAACTTTATTCTTCATGTAAACCACCCCGACGAGAAAGGCGACTATACTCTGGTCTCGGCATTGGTAAATAAAATAATGCAAATGGCGGCCTGGCCTTGCTTTCATCGGGTCATGCGCAGTGGCATTTGTTTTGACTTCGCGCTTCGCATCCTGTCTTCATGTTTGGACTTCGCGCTTCGCATCCTGCCTTCGCACTTTGCATCCTGCCTTCGTGCTTGGACTTCGCACTTCGCATCATGCCTTCGCGCTTCGCATCCTGCCTTCGTGTTTGGACTTCGCACTTCGCATCCTGCCTTCGCACTTCGCATCCTGCCTTCGTGTT
Source organism: Hanleya hanleyi (assembly GCA_036873755.1). Lineage (NCBI taxonomy): Eukaryota > Metazoa > Mollusca > Polyplacophora > Lepidopleurida > Hanleyidae > Hanleya > Hanleya hanleyi. The sequence goes on from JAVTVY010031431.1 coordinate 106,766, forward strand.
TGGACTTCGAGCTTCGCATCCTGCCTTCGCACTTCGCATCCTGCCTTCGTGTTTGGACTTCGCACTTCGCATCCTCCCTTCGCGCTTCGCATCCTGCCTTCGTGTTACCAAACCACATGCCTGAGACAATGCAGCGATGTTCCTTATCGGCCACCATAGGAATATGTGTTTAAACGTGCAGGTATATGAACAATTTGGTGCGATGCACCGCATTATAGCACAACAATTTGTTTCAATATATACTTTCGTGAAGTTGTATGACAATTATTTGAATAATATATACAATATATAGCACGAGTACTAGCTATAAATAATCGTGATAAATACCCCATCAACGGTCCTAACCGATATGAAAAATGTAAAATACGCGGCATTTAAAGCTAGGGAGCGCCGATAGGACACCGATTCTTCAAGATTCGCATAAACATGCATAGCGTAATAACAAAATCAGAAATATACATACATACATACATAAGTAACTTATTTGTCGGGGATTTATTTATGTTTTTCAGAATTGCCGTTGTTTTAGTGTTTTGAAGTTACCAGGGTTGAATAATTCCCAATATTTGGTGTCTGAATTAACAGGAAATTAGGGGATAATATATAAAATGTATATACATAAACTAACTTATTTGGCGGGGAATTCTTTCCGGAGCGCAATGAAAAACAGACACAGTTTTTTTAAGTAACTTGAAGTTGTTTGTGTTGAATAATATGAAAATATTGACTTGTTTTGAGGGGTATATGCAGTTTTGTTGCCCCGAGGATGTGCATATTGCCCGATCCGCAGGCGAGGGCAATATGCACAGCCGAGGGCCAACAAAACTGTATATTTCCCTCACAACAAGGCAATAATTTCATTATCAACTTAATTACAAGCGTCTGGTCAGCCGTCGTCCATTAGAGAATATCCGCGTCCATAATCCAAAGACCTATTCCATATTCCATATAACAGTATTAGCACCAAATTCAAAAAGACAATCATATCAGTTATGATGTTTGTTTGAGGGAGCATACGAACTATTTACATGGTCAGTGTGGGGAATTCTTATCGGTCTCGCCGTCAGGCGAGACCGATAAGAATTCCCCACACTGACCATGTAAATAGTTCGTATGCCCCCTCAAACAAACATCATAACGATTTTATTATGCCGAAGAGCCTTTGTTTAAGCCGAAAACGCGACGACAACAACGATTAAGGTGGCTCCCTGGTTTAAATGCAAAGTCATGTCATTTTTCTCATATTTTTTGTATAGCTGAGGAAGTTCATCCTATATGAGAAAATGATATGAAAATTGGGGCATAGCGTATTACTTGTTTCTAATTTTCAGCTTGTATAACGTAACCTATGGCAAATTGGTACAATGTGAATACTATGTAAAACACCCGAAATTTGAGACATAATTGTTTTCAGAATATTCAAAAGTCATGTCCGTTTTCTAATTTGTTTAACATGCATTTCTTGAAGTATGTAGTTTTTGAAAAACTCACATATAAGGTAGGTCACCATCCAAAAAGGGCATGAATAGGGCTTCGAATCTACCTACGCCCACACTTTTTCCCGCCATTTTGCATGAAGTCGCAACAATGCAACGTCATGACGTCGACAAATGCCACACCAACAAACATCCTCTCCCATGATGCTTTGCGCTACGCTGCATTTACCCCTGTAGGGGTCTCGCCATTTTTTTACAGGATTCTTGTAAAAACCAAGGACTGTTCTATCTGACTGTTTTACTGATCGCAAAATGTATATTTATCTCGAAATACACTAAACAGTTATTCAATGTATTTCAAAACGTCAGTTTCACACAGTTTGAAGGCAGCTTTTTGACAAAATACCCTAGAACTATATGCTGCGGGAATATATATCGGTGAGTAGCGACTGATATCAATTCGCCCAGTGAGACGGTCGCCATGTTCGTTCACTGTGGCAACAGATGACCTCGGGTCAACTCCGACACAGTCCGTGAGACCCTTACAGCGCTACATGGAGAGGCGCAAAGCAGAACGTAATGGATGCCTGGTAGAGCTTGACCAACAAAGAGTTTGCCATTCGACGTCATGACGTCACAATGGATGCTTAGTAGACGCAGTATGTCACAGTATCTCATTCTACCCATTCGCGAACAAGAGTGCGATTAGATGGGAGGTAATTGCTATGCGCAAAAAGCTGCGCAGAACAGCCATTCTTGTAACCAGGGAGCCACCTTAAATGCGGTCTGTTTTCGTAAGACAACTTCAACTGATTCACATTTCCTGACCTAATACGAAAGAGTCGCGCCTGCCTACAACGTCTTTGGGTTGAAAGCAAACGCTGAGGCGCAACGTCACAAAGCCATTGATACGACGTAGCTCTTCGTTTTGTGACGTGTCGGCTTTGTGACGTTGCATTGAAGGACAGGCTACGTCAATTCCACCTTCCACTATGGTAACGTTAAGGTGGCTCCCTGGTTTAGATGCAAAGTCATGTCATTTTTCTCATATTTTTTGTATAGCTCAGGAAGTCCATCCTATATCAGAAAATGATATAAAAATTGAGGCACAGCGTATTACTTTTTTCTAATTTTCAGCTTGTATAACGTGTACCTGTGGTAAATTGGTGCAATGTGATTACTATGTAAACACCCAGTACTTGAGACATAATTGTTTTCAGAATATTCAAAAGTCATGTCAATTTTCTCATTTTTTTACTATGTATTCCTTGAAGTATGTAGTTTTTTAATAGCTCAAATATAAGGTAGGTCGCCATCCAAAAAAGGGCATGAATAGGGCTCCGAATCTATTTACTCCCACACTTTTCCCCGCCATTTTGCATGAAGTCGCAACAATGCAACTTCATGACGTCGACAAATGCCACGCCAACAAATAGCTTGCCACTCGACGTCATGACGTCACAAGGGATGCTTAGTAAACGCAGCATGTCACAGTATCTCATTCTATCCATTCGCGCACAAGAATACGATTACAAGGGAGGTAATTGTTATGCGCAAAAAGTTGCGCAGAACAGCCATTCTTGTAACCAGGGAGCCACCTTAACACGTGATTGTACGTATTAGGTGTGTGGCTGCCCTAATACGAACTATTTATGGGATGGCAATTGACCAATCGGCTATCAAACAAGCTACTCTGAGGCGTAATAATAGTATACATAAACATAGGCTTGTTTCCTGCAAGAGAGAAGCGGTCAACAGTTTTCAATGATGCCGGCAAGACATCATGATGTTCCAAAAATATCAAATCCGTATCGCTGATCAGTATTCTTAATCCATAATATTCGTTGTAAAGTCGTCATCTAAAGAATGATGTATCTCAGTCACGCTTTGATTGTGACTGTTCATATGAGTACCATGAGGATCTTGAAGTACATGGGTTCACACGGCCCCTAGCCCCGGGTTAAGCGGAATTAGACACAAGTTACGAAACGTAACGCCATAGATCTTGCACGCTACTCTCGTATTTTGCTATCAGCGTGCGATATGTATCGCCAAATTTGAGAAACTTTGAGTGGAGGCGCTTGATGGTGTAGCCCTGTTTCATAAGTTTCTGCAACAATGTTTTGTGACGTTGATTAAAATCATCACATTTAACACAGGATCTAGCAAATGCTACTAGGCGTGATATGTATACGCCCTATGCAGGTCCCACTGGAATATTACTGTCCAGAAAGGGATAGTTTACGATGTCGAAATTGTAATCATCTCTTTTGTCATACAACCGACGAGAGAGAAGGCCCGCTTCATTTTTATAGAGATATAGGTCTAAATATGATGTGCCTGTAGGGTTATCTATAGTTTCCTTCAAATCCACTGAAGGTGGATATATATCCTTCACTGCGTCATTTATATAGCGATTATCCACAGCGAGAAGATCGTCTATGTAGGGTTTGGTGAATGAGAAGGAACGGGCTTTTGAAAGGATGGGTTTTTGAAAGCGCCTGCATATAGTCATATTCATAAGAGAACAGATATATTAACTCTGTGCTAATCTATTATCTCTCGAGCAAAATAATATTTTATGTCTATTTTGGAAGAGCGCAATCCTTCCGAGTTGATTGTTTTCAGTGGGCAATCGCCAGGAACATTATTTTTCATGCACGAGATTCCACTGATTCGGAGCTGATTCACTACTATCGTGTAAATCTCGCAACGCACGTATAGTCGTTCGATGACGCTTGTTAGTTACTCCAATACTGTGTTTGGGTACGATTCTACTTACAATTAGATGGGGGGGGGAGAGAATTTATTTCTGCTGTGTCCTGCAGCTAAAATCAACTCGACGGACTGCTCCTTGATCGGCTGTTTGCAGCGCGACCGAGAGAACGGGCGCACCTCTGTTGTAATTATCTCCTTTGAGTGTATATATCATGGAGGGGAGAGGGTGGAATATGCAGTTTCAGCGGGCAATATACACCCACGTGACCGGGAATATGCAGTTTTATCTCTTTATAAATTATATAGGGAGACACTCTAATAAATATAATAATGCGCTATATTTTCTGTCTGAGTTACCAGATAAGTAATATTTAGGAATATAATGTCTTCTAGTTACATCATAATGTGAACAATGAAACATATAATGATATTCATCGCCGATTTGGTTCAAGTTACATAATTTACAGTCTTTCGGTTTTCTGTATGTTTTTCCATCTACCAACCTCGGTAGGTAACCTGTGATTACACAACCTGAATTTACAATTGGAGTATAAAGCCTTCGAGGTAATACTAGTAAATACTTTTTTAAACAAATGTCAAATTTTAAATGCTAAATAATTTATACTTTTGGATGATGCATGTACTGTAGTTGGCCAAACCTCTTGATACCAATCACTCTGTAGTTGCTGTATATGGCGAGTGTACCATCGAATGTTGCCCACGCTCTGATTCAACCAGATGTATACATCCCAGTTCATCTAAAGATGTTTTATTACAGTGCATCCACGTGCTTTTAAAATTTCCTGACACATAGGAGTTATGTAGTAGTCTACACATTACAAATCTCTTAACATTATAAGAACGCGACGGGAAGGGCGACGTCGTGGGCGACGTCGCCCTTCCCGTCGCCTGCGACGCGCGACGCAAAAATGGCCGAAATGGAACACCATACGAATTTCACTTCATGTTGGAATGTCCTGGTCTATGTAATTTTCGTCTTAAGTATAGTGAGTGAATAGAATTTAACGTCGCTTTCAACAATATTTCAGCTATACCACGTCGAACCAACCAAGCACCACCCAGCCCAGTTGTGTTCTTGCTACTTCAAAGAAGAAATCTTTGAAGCAGCATGGAACCAGACACCCTCCATCCACCCTATAAAACACTGAAGACAGCGCACAAGACAGACAAGACGCTTACATGGTGCAATAAAGACAATTGATATTACACTGCTAGACATCACATTATCAAGTTCCTGTTGCTTCTCAGCAAAATGCATTGAAGCAACAGGAATCTGAACCCACCCAACCACCCGCGTCTTAAGTATATACCCAAGTCTTAAGTATATACCCAAGTATTATTTAACATACATGTATATCACCAAGTCGAAAATTTCTAGTATTCTTAATGCTGAGAGATTTTGTTACGGAACCGACAACTGATTGATTTAGTCAAATTTATTATCGAGGTTGGAGATTTCAAAATTTGATCCTTTATTTTTTTCCCCTGTTTAGTTTTAATTTTGCGTCCAACGTCATTTGTCGTCCTCCATATTTTGTAATCAAATTCTGATCCTGTGATACAATTATATATACCGGTATTTAATATGTTAAGTTTCTGTGATACAGTATGATATGTAATGCTATGCTTGGTTTCTTTGAAACACTTATTGTATGTTTCCAATGTTATGTAAAATTTCCAGCCATATTATTATTGTATAGCAGATGTGATTGATATGAAGAATTTGGCAAATCTCCACATTCGTATATCCGACGTTAAAATACTGACGTATGACGTTGTCTTCTGTAATAAAATCGAGCATAAATGAACTATACTTTGAATCAAGAAAATCAGCGATATTGACTGTATCGAGTGACGAAATGGTTCCGGTAATAAAGAAAGACTGGTCATGTGCTCGTGTATCTAAACACATACAAACTTTATTCTTCATGTAAACCACCCCGACGAGAAAGGCGACTATACTCTGGTCTCGGCATTGGTAAATAAAATAATGCAAATGGCGGCCTGGCCTTGCTTTCATCGGGTCATGCGCAGTGGCATTTGTTTTGACTTCGCGCTTCGCATCCTGTCTTCATGTTTGGACTTCGCGCTTCGCATCCTGCCTTCGCACTTTGCATCCTGCCTTCGTGCTTGGACTTCGCACTTCGCATCATGCCTTCGCGCTTCGCATCCTGCATTCGTGTTTGGACTTCGCACTTCGCATCCTGCCTTCGCACTTCGCATCCTGCCTTCGTGTTTGGACTTCGAGCTTCGCATCCTGCCTTCGCACTTCGCATCCTGCCTTCGTGTTTGGACTTCGCACTTCGCATCCTCCCTTCGCGCTTCGCATCCTGCCTTCGTGTTACCAAACCACATGCCTGAGACAATGCAGCGATGTTCCTTATCGGCCACCATAGGAATATGTGTTTAAACGTGCAGGTATATGAACAATTTGGTGCGATGCACCGCATTATAGCACAACAATTTGTTTCAATATATACTTTCGTGAAGTTGTATGACAATTATTTGAATAATATATACAATATATAGCACGAGTACTAGCTATAAATAATCGTGATAAATACCCCATCAACGGTCCTAACCGATATGAAAAATGTAAAATACGCGGCATTTAAAGCTAGGGAGCGCCGATAGGACACCGATTCTTCAAGATTCGCATAAACATGCATAGCGTAATAACAAAATCAGAAATATACATACATACATACATAAGTAACTTATTTGTCGGGGATTTATTTATGTTTTTCAGAATTGCCGTTGTTTTAGTGTTTTGAAGTTACCAGGGTTGAATAATTCCCAATATTTGGTGTCTGAATTAACAGGAAATTAGGGGATAATATATAAAATGTATATACATAAACTAACTTATTTGGCGGGGAATTCTTTCCGGAGCGCAATGAAAAACAGACACAGTTTTTTTAAGTAACTTGAAGTTGTTTGTGTTGAATAATATGAAAATATTGACTTGTTTTGAGGGGTATATGCAGTTTTGTTGCCCCGAGGATGTGCATATTGCCCGATCCGCAGGCGAGGGCAATATGCACAGCCGAGGGCCAACAAAACTGTATATTTCCCTCACAACAAGGCAATAATTTCATTATCAACTTAATTACAAGCGTCTGGTCAGCCGTCGTCCATTAGAGAATATCCGCGTCCATAATCCAAAGACCTATTCCATATTCCATATAACAGTATTAGCACCAAATTCAAAAAGACAATCATATCAGTTATGATGTTTGTTTGAGGGAGCATACGAACTATTTACATGGTCAGTGTGGGGAATTCTTATCGGTCTCGCCGTCAGGCGAGACCGATAAGAATTCCCCACACTGACCATGTAAATAGTTCGTATGCCCCCTCAAACAAACATCATAACGATTTTATTATGCCGAAGAGCCTTTGTTTAAGCCGAAAACGCGACGACAACAACGATTAAGGTGGCTCCCTGGTTTAAATGCAAAGTCATGTCATTTTTCTCATATTTTTTGTATAGCTGAGGAAGTTCATCCTATATGAGAAAATGATATGAAAATTGGGGCATAGCGTATTACTTGTTTCTAATTTTCAGCTTGTATAACGTAACCTATGGCAAATTGGTACAATGTGAATACTATGTAAAACACCCGAAATTTGAGACATAATTGTTTTCAGAATATTCAAAAGTCATGTCCGTTTTCTAATTTGTTTAACATGCATTTCTTGAAGTATGTAGTTTTTGAAAAACTCACATATAAGGTAGGTCGCCATCCAAAAAGGGCATGAATAGGGCTTCGAATCTACCTACGCCCACACTTTTTCCCGCCATTTTGCATGAAGTCGCAACAATGCAACGTCATGACGTCGACAAATGCCACACCAACAAACATCCTCTCCCATGATGCTTTGCGCTACGCTGCATTTACCCCTGTAGGGGTCTCGCCATTTTTTTACAGGATTCTTGTAAAAACCAAGGACTGTTCTATCTGACTGTTTTACTGATCGCAAAATGTATATTTATCTCGAAATACACTAAACAGTTATTCAATGTATTTCAAAACGTCAGTTTCACACAGTTTGAAGGCAGCTTTTTGACAAAATACCCTAGAACTATATGCTGCGGGAATATATATCGGTGAGTAGCGACTGATATCAATTCGCCCAGTGAGACGGTCGCCATGTTCGTTCACTGTGGCAACAGATGACCTCGGGTCAACTCCGACACAGTCCGTGAGACCCTTACAGCGCTACATGGAGAGGCGCAAAGCAGAACGTAATGGATGCCTGGTAGAGCTTGACCAACAAAGAGTTTGCCATTCGACGTCATGACGTCACAATGGATGCTTAGTAGACGCAGTATGTCACAGTATCTCATTCTACCCATTCGCGAACAAGAGTGCGATTAGATGGGAGGTAATTGCTATGCGCAAAAAGCTGCGCAGAACAGCCATTCTTGTAACCAGGGAGCCACCTTAAATGCGGTCTGTTTTCGTAAGACAACTTCAACTGATTCACATTTCCTGACCTAATACGAAAGAGTCGCGCCTGCCTACAACGTCTTTGGGTTGAAAGCAAACGCTGAGGCGCAACGTCACAAAGCCATTGATACGACGTAGCTCTTCGTTTTGTGACGTGTCGGCTTTGTGACGTTGCATTGAAGGACAGGCTACGTCAATTCCACCTTCCACTATGGTAACGTTAACACGTGATTGTACGTATTAGGTGTGTGGCTGCCCTAATACGAACTATTTATGGGATGGCAATTGACCAATCGGCTATCAAACAAGCTACTCTGAGGCGTAATAATAGTATACATAAACATAGGCTTGTTTCCTGCAAGAGAGAAGCGGTCAACAGTTTTCAATGATGCCGGCAAGACATCATGATGTTCCAAAAATATCAAATCCGTATCGCTGATCAGTATTCTTAATCCATAATATTCGTTGTAAGGTCGTCATCTAAAGAATGATGTATCTCAGTCACGCTTTGATTGTGACTGTTCATATGAGCACCATGAGGATCTTGAAGTACATGCGTTCATACGGCCCCTAGCCCCGGGTTAAGCGGAATTAGACACAAGCTACGAAACGTAACGCCATAGATCTTGCACGCTACTCTCGTATTTTGCTATCAGCGTGCGATATGTATCGCCAAATTTGAGAAACTTTGAGTGGAGGCGCTTGATGGTGTAGCCCTGTTTCATAAGTTTCTGCAACAATGTTTTGTGACGTTGATTAAAATCGTCACATTTAACACAGGATCTAGCAAATGCTACTAGGCGTTATATGTATACGCCATATGCAGGTCCCACTGGAATATTACTGTCCAGAAAGGGATAGTTTACGATGTCGAAATTGTAATCATCTCTTTTGTCATACAATCGACGAGAGAGAAGGCCCGCTTCATTTTTATAGAGATATAGGTCTAAATATGATGTGCCTGTAGGGTAGTAGTATATAAAGTTGAAATTGGTTCACATTGACCTACTTAATGACGTCACAATGTGGAGGATTGAGGAGGAACTTGATCACGTGATCAAGGCATGTGAACAGGGGTCATTGTGGGTGGTGGAGGTGGTGGGACCAAAATGGCGGCTTGTGGGTGGTGGAGGTGGTGGAGGTGGCGGGACCAAAATGGCGGCTTGTGGGTGGTGGTGGTGGTGGGGAGGTCACGGGGAGAAAAAACCCTCACATTACCCTCAAAAAAACCTCTAAGCCATATAATAATAATAAACATAATCTATAGGTGTTGTACTATGTTAATAGGATCAGTCTAGCATCTGTACCACCCTAGGGTCGAGCGTTTATTGTCCCGTGTATCTCCGCAGAAAATCAACAAACAAAATGGCGGCTCCAGGATGGTGTGGGGACGCCCTTTCCACATGACGGCGTCGATCATAGCGCCATCTGCACACACTGACGCAAGGGAGACAACTCGTGTGGCCCAAGGATATGGAAATAGCCGTTTTGGAGCTAGGGGAGTTACTACTGGTCCAGTGGGGTCGAGTGATGTATCAATGTGAAGCCTATGTGAGGGGGCATCTGATGGGCTGGATGTGGGGTTGAACTAGCGTCATTCTGCGCATGCGCGGTGGCCCAAGGGTATGAAAATAGCCGTGTTGGAGCTAGGGGAGTTACTACTGGTCCAGTGGGGTCGAGTGAGGTATCAAAGTGAAGCCTAGGTGAGGGGGCATCTGACTGGACTAGTGTGTTTGAAATAGCGTCATTCTGCGCATGCGCGGTGGCCCAAGGGTATGGAAATAGCCGTGTTGGGAGCTAGGGGAGTTACTACTGGTCCGATGGGGTCGAGTGAGGTATCAAAATGAAGCTTAGGTGAAGGGGCATCTGATGGGCTGGGTGTGGGGTTGACATAGCGTCATTCTGCGCATGCGCGGTGGCCCAAGAGTATGAAAATAGACATTTTGGAGCTAGGGGAGTTACTCATGGTGCAATGGGGTCGAGTGAGGTATCCAAGTGAAGCTTAGGTGAAGGAGCATCTGACTGGACTAGCGGCTCGGGCGTTGTCACCATTCTGCGCATGCGCGGTGGCCCAAGGGTATGAAAATAGCCGTGTTGGAGCTAGGGGAGTTACTCATGGTCCAGTGGGGTCGAGTGAGGTATCAAAGTGAAGCCTAGGTGAAGGGGCATCTGACTGGACTAGTGGGTTTGACATAGCGTCGTTCTGCGCATGCGCATAGACGTTTTTGGGATGTAGGGGAGCCCCTAATGGTCCAATGGGGTCGAGTGAGGTATCCAAGTGAAGCCTAGGTGAAGGGGCATCTGATGGGTTGGGTGTGCGGTAGGAATATCATTCTGCGCATGCGCAGATGCAATGCGGAGCGCTCGTCCAATCAGAAGCGAGTATTTCAAATCCGCCACGGAGCTCTCGTCCAATCAGAAGCGAGTATTTTGACCCGGTGCATTATGGGACATATCCAAGATGGCGGCACGTATGTTCAAGATGGCGGCACATCCGGTGTCGAAAACTGGCCATTTCTGTCGGGATGTGGTCACCTAGTGTCGAAAACTGGACCCTGTATGGGTCCCGCTAGACGTGTTGGAGCTAGGGGAGCCACGAATGGGCCAATGGAGTCGTATTAGGTATCAAAGTGAAGCATTCGTGAAGGGGCATCTGATGGGCTGGGTGTGGGGTTGAACTAGCGGCATTCTGCGCATGCGCAGCCTGGCCGTAGTATAGAAATAGACGTGTTGGGGTGTAGGTGGGCCCCTAGTGGGTCGATGGGATCGAGTGAGGTATCCATGTGAAGCCTAGGTGAGGGAGTTACACTAGGGTGTCGTATCCATTCTGCTGGGCAGGTCACGTGGGGGTTCTGACGTCACTTCCGGGTTTTTCACTAAAACTACCTCCAAACATAGAAGAGTTCCAATGTTTCCTCTTAGACGTCCGTATGTTCAACCGCCGGGGTGTTTTCCCGCCGCGGCTCGCCCCGGCCCCCCAGCGCGAGCGCGCGCGCGAGTTCTCCGGAAGTGGGCGTCATCCCCGGCAGTGCGCGCGCGCGCGGGTCAAAAGGTCAAATGGTCACCTCCAGGTCAAACGGTCCAATGTCCAATGAGACAATGTTGCGGCATCGCTATAGTCAGAGCTTGAGCACAAAAAGGGGACTGTAAATGAACCTGGGAAGGATGGGCAGGTCCATTTGGACCAATCAGCGGTCGAGAAAAAAAGAGCCAATCAGCGGTCGAGAAAAAGAACCAATCAGCGGTCGAACAATCAGCCAATCGAATTGGGGTACTCACGGTGTGCTTTCGCTGACGTCCGCGCCTGCATCTGGGTTCTTGTACACCCGGGTAATGTTTTCTGGACATGGATGGGTTACCTTTGGCTCCATTCTAGGCCACTGATTGGCTAATACGGTGTTCAAAGCCACTTTCATGCATTATGCTCATAGAACTTATAGTAATAATCTATACGTGTTGGACGAGTCTTCACTCACCGTATACACGCACTTTAATGAAATGCCTGCTCCAAACCTAGACCAAAAACACGTACTTGGTCTGTGGGCTGATTTCATTGGCTTTCTATTTTTACTATAGTGCTCTTGCATTCTAACCTTGATGGGTTACCTAGAACTTATAGTCATCAACATAATCTATACGTGTTGGACGAGTCTTCACTCACCGTATACACGCACCTCAATGAAATGGCCGCTCCAAACCTAGACCAAAACACGTACTTCGTCTGTGGGCTGATTTCATTGGCTCTCTATTTTACTATAGTGCTCTTGCATTCTAACCTTGATGGGTTACATTTTGGCCCCATCCTACACCACTGATTTCAGTTTCACTGAATCTCCACATTGGGCATTGACGCATTAGGAATAAAACACACAAGACAGGGTTTTTTGGTGAGATCTCATTTTTTTTATTCAGTGACCAACAACAACGTGAGAACAACCACGTGAAAACTGAAGCCCAGAACAAGGGGCTTGTAATTAATTGAAGCCCAGAACAAGGGGCTTGCACATTGAAGCCCAGAACAAGGGACTTGTAAACTTAAGCCCAGAACAGCGGGCGTGTGTACATTGAAAGAACTTAAGCCCAGAACGGGGCTTGTACATTGAAATGATGGGCGGCCCAGTCATAGACGAGTACATCGCGGTCCTCGGCCTGGGGGTACTCGTCAAACATCCGTACGATAGTAGATAAGGGTCTTCCCCGGCATCGATGGTACAGGTAAAACAAGCAATATTGTCCGCACACGCCACTGGTCAGGCTTTGCAACGTTTGACTGTTCCAACACCACGTCTCTGTGCCTTGATCCATGAAGTCTGTTAAATCGGGATGGCAGATATCGTCGTCCCGTGTCATCTCTTATATCCACCGTGATCGTGTTGATGTCAGTTTGTCGTACGAGCAAGTAGAGCATGTGGGTGAAACTATGGGTGACTTGACCTCCATACGTCTTTTTAATGGGGACCACCCGTAACAGAGGTGTGTTGATATCGCCCACGATGTGGTTGTCCACCACGTCCGAGTAGACGTAGAGTCCGTACATACCCGCCATGGTGTTCGGTTGGACCAGCGAACGTCTTTAGATCGAAACCCAGCATTTGCTGTAGGATAGGACTCAGTACGACACTCGCCTTGCCGGTCACGATAAGCTCTGCCTTGTCGTTGTGTGCGTTGTAATCGAAGTCCACGTGATTCTTGAAGGGATAGGCTTTGATGGGTTTTGAAGTATTCGTCACCCCACGTAGCGCCTTATAATGCAACAGTCTTGACAGCCCACCCATGAACTCTTTGGGGGTATCGTATTGCCCTTCGGGCAGGGTGAGTCGGGTGTTTTTGCCTTCGTAGGTCACCTCGTACCACACTTCATTGGCTCGCACGTTGTACCACGAGTAAGGGTATTGGATATCCACGAGGCCACATTCCCAGCGTCCAGGTAAATGCAACGGTTGCGGTAACTGGGTGACGTACTTGGCCACGGTGTTGTCAGGAAACACATCCAGCGAACTGTTACTAGGTAGGGTCAGGTAAAACATGGCGACTGAGCTGTCCTGCTGCTGCTGTTGGTTTTAATAGGTGTTCCAGGCCTTGGGCGGCTGCGTCCGGCGTCGTGTTCGTCGCGTTGACTTGCTACGTGTCACGGCTCTGGAGATGTGGGGTGTCCTGATCGAGGGTGGTTTTTTACAGGTCTGAAAAGAAGGTGCCCGTTGTGGTGGTGGAGTTTTGGGGGGTGACTCCGGTTCCCAGTCGGCTTCCCAAGAAGGTAGTCGGCCACTTGGCGATTGCTGGGTTCGCTGCATAAAGGCCCAGCGCTGGGGGTTCCCCACCAATTCCTGTGGTACATGCATGTCTTTCAAGCCTTGAGCGAAGACCTCCCATCCTCGAGGATCCGTGTGCGATCTGCGTTGACGCATCAGGTCATTCGCTAAATCCGTCATGTGGGTCCCCGGGACCACCTGATTCTGTACCAGGAGTTCGCCTTTATCATTCCAAGTCATGTTAGGATTCTGTTTCATCCGTTGTAATACCAGGCCAGCTTGTTTCTTGAACGATGTAGGTACACTCTTCAGCACTTCGTCTTCCACCCACTGTGGGGCTGTGGGGGCTACCCCTGGTAATGGCGGCTGTTGGAACGGTGCTGAGGTCGGCGGTCTGTCACGGGGTGGTGGTGGTGGTGGTGGTGGTGGTGGTGGTGCTGTTGCTGGGGTAGAGCGAGTTTTGTATTGGTCCATGAACGTCATGTACCGTTGAAGCGTCTCATTGTACCGTTGTACTTTCTCACTGTCGCTTAACCCCGGTCTCTGTAAGATCTGTTGCATTTCTCCATCGAGGCTGTTTATGGTCTTTACCGTAGGTGGGACAGGGTAGGGTGATTGGAGGTTTTGCAGGAACCGTGGTTCGACGAGGACCATTTTTTTCGTGTGGTTCATTGTCGGCCGAAGAGTCCACCCAATACTGGACCCAACACAGAAGCGGCCAACGGTGCTAAGATGGCCTCGAGAAAGCCGCCTTTCTGTAACACCTTTTTCTTTTGTGTTTGAGGGACCCGCTTGTGGACTAGGGTTCGGAGCCCTGTCTTATGCTTGGCCAACTTGGTCTTCTGAGCCGGAGTCAGTGATACGTTGCCTTTTAACAGGTTGTACCCGATCTCGCACAGACAGCGTACAAGGTCAGGGTCCGCACCGCGTACAATGGTTCGGACCAACTCGGGTGGGCCGTCTTCAATACACGGAGCGTGGGAGCGTGCTTCCGTACTCGCGCAGACATCATGTACAACTAATGCCAGAACTCACAACGCTGCTCTTTTTATCTATCTCAGAGAACATAACCCTGCTGTGGTATTCATTCTTTTTATTATTCCTCATCATCAAACACACAGACCCCAGCTGGGGGAGCCACTGTGGGTGTGTTTACATTATTTTTGCAAGTACACGTGGTGGGTCTCTCCGGGAAAGATGCCGGTCCGTAGTCGAAGGTGGCCAGGGGTGGCTTGCTTGAGGTCGAACAGCATATACCCGTGCTGAGGGGTTGTGGCATCTTTAAAGGCTTCCAACGCAAACGGTGTGCGGCCGGGATACATCTGTCTCGCCAGGTGCGGCAGTTGAGTGGTATCTCTCGGGTTTTTGAAGACCACCAGGTAGTGGGCATTTAAGCTAATATTCCGATGTTCTTTGTTTTTACTGAACAGATTCTGCACAATGTAGATGATGCTGAGCCGTCGATGATGGCTGCCTTTGGTAAAGAGTTGGGTCACCCGCGCATCCGTTTCCGCCATGAGATCATCCAGAACCACCAAGGTGTCGGGTTCCAAATCGGCCAGGTTGGGTAGGCCTTCCACGAACGTGATATGGGGCATTGCTGCATACGCTGCCTGCCATTCTCCGTAACACCACACGACTCGGGCAATGGGTGGGTGATCATGCTGTCGGCGTGTTGAAGGAGCTTCCTGACGAAGTGCGTTTTGCCGGAACCCGTCGGTCCTGCGATGACGCAAGTGAAGGGATGCTGCCACCCAGGGTCCATGGTTCGAGGTGTATCCGTTGTCGTGGTAACCCGCTCTTGTAAATTTCGTACGAGTGAACTGGAGTGGTGGTGGGTACAACGTCGGCCGTCGTTGTCTGTTCACTGCGAGGGATGATGATGGGGGTGGGTACAACGTGGGTCGTCGTTGTCGGTTCACTGTGAGGGATGAAATCCGGTGGGTGTTCAGACGTAGTGGGCGTACTTGGTGTAGGTGTAGAGCATGGTGTGGAGCTCGTTGTGGCTTGTACACGGGGTGTGGTGGTGGTGACTGGGCTCGATACGGGGTTGACTGGTGCTACCTGTAGACCGGTTTCACTGGTGGCTGGTGTTCTCAGTTTGTTAAGTAACGTGCTGACATAGGCTACGTCGTAAAACACACCTCCGTACAACACACTCAGCAGGGTTAGCAATAGCACCCCAAAGCCCACTTGTGCTTTGCGCGTTTTGGGAGACGCTGTCTTCAGAGGCAGCTGCTGTTGGTCCATAGCACTGTGGTCGGACGTGGAATGAAGGAGGACGGCAGTGGTGTCTGGTTTTATAGTCGTTTCACGTGGTTGGCCGCGACCCAGGGAATTGAAGGAACTGGGCCAACCTTGCCATTTCACGAAATGAAACAGTTTGCCACGTCGACGTTCCGTTTTCAAAATCTGCTCCACCGTGTAGTAGTCTTGTTGTGTTTTTACAACAGGCTGTAATTCCGTCTCGTAAAACGTCCCCAGCAACGTTTCCCCTTGGAGAGATCTTCCAGTTCATAGACTCGCCGCTGTCGGGGTGGGCGCCGTTTAATCAGGAAGTGCTCATCGCTCCAGTTGGGCAAGTAACTTTTCTCGAACTTGCCCTTGACTTTACTGATCCGTACAGGGTCGCCGACCTTGTACACCGCCTTCGTCGTTCGCTGCGATGGCCTGGGGTACAAGACACGCCGGACTTGGGCTTCATTGCGTTGGGTCACGGTAATGGGGGCTCTCTATACTTCGATGATAGGCTCGATTGTAACCCCTCACCAGTTTCGGGAGAACATCGATGTACCGCCTTGTATTCTTATAGGTGAAATATTTATACATGCGACCTTTGAATGTCCTGTTGAACCTCTCCACCACGGAAGCCTTGGTCTCGTTGTACGTATGGAAGAAACACACCTTCTGTTTCTTGAGAAAGGCTTGGAACGGTCTGTTGAGGAATTCCGTGCCTTCGTCCGTTTGCAAATACAAAGGTTTGCGCCCGGTCTTGAAGATGTCTTTGAACGCCGCTATGAGATTTGCCCCGTTTTCGTCCGGATGGGTACCACCCACGCATACTTGGATAGGATATCGATGCACGTCAAGATATACCGATTCTCATCGTTGTGTTTGGCAAAGGCGCTCATATCCACCAAATCCGCTTGCCACTGGGCATCATTCCTCCCACGATGACCCGGTTCCGTAGAAAATGGCGACGGACAGATCGATGTAAGGTATAGGTGTCTTGTCTTCTTAACCAATCTCGGACTTGGGCACGTTGTACCCCCTGGGGTTTGGCCGCTCGATATAGAGCCGACAATGCACTATAGGCTGCCGGACTGTCGGGACTGTAGTATAAGTTATCCAACACCTTCTCCCAGCGCTTCATGGTGACAAAATGATGATGGACCCTGGCTCTATCGTTTATTTATAACGGGTATATCTTGGGCCTGAGTTTCTTTCTGATTTTCTTCGTGGACTTCCACGGTGGCCATGGTCAATGACCAGTCCAACTCGTCTGATGACCGCTTGATAAGCACTTCATCCACATCCACCACGGCATCTTCCAATGCAGACCATAGATCAGGGTGAAGGGTAAAATGCGCTGTACCTCCATCTAGCCGAGCCAATTGAGCAAAGAAAGGGCCGCGTCGGATGTACACATCGTGACACAAGTGGATGAGGTCGCCGTCCAGTTCACCAGACAACACCCGTTTGAATTTGGTGCAGCCCTCCCGGGACAGACGAATGTGAGCCGGGCACGGTTGTGTAGGGTCCGTGTCTCCCACCACCTCCTCCATGATATCGACCTTATCCGCATACACGTGCAGGAAAACCTCGGGGGTCAAGCTGAAATACGCCAGTACTATATGCTCCGTCATGGTCAGTACGTGAATGGTACCAGATTTCACTGTCTCTCGTATTTATAGGGAGAACCCGTGAGATCAAAGGATCAGGTGGTCATGTCATTGGGCTGACTGAGTGTAGCGGGGTAATCAATGGCATCGTCGTCGGGTTCATGTAGTTGTTCATGGGGTTCAGCCATTGGCCCCGCGGCTTCATCACGGATTTTTTCTTCTTCTTCATCGTTCTGGCCCGTCATGTGTGTGTGGGTGGCTTCATGAGGTGACCCTGTCATTCCAGCCTCTGCGCATTCTATACATATAGTATTTTCTCCATCCGCTTTTTTTTTCATTAGGTTCATCTAGTGCGTGTTCGATAGCATGAGCCCATGCCAATTGGTGGGGTGATCGATCGTCGGGTATAAATAACTGGTCCACCAGAGGGCCTATTTTCTCCAAGGCTGACCACAGAGAGGGAGTTAGGAGGAAACTTCGAGCCGGCTCTTGGTAGCGTCCCACCCGTGGGTAGAGCGCAGTATGGTATACGTAGTTGGCCTTGTCCAGATGGATCAGGTGTCCGTCTAACTCTCCGCTCAACACCCGTTTAAACTTAGTCCACCCATCACGCTGTAGTGTCACCGTATTCGATAAAGTCTCAGGGGACGCCCTCCAATCCCCGCCACTATCTTCCACCAGAGTCACATAATCTTCATAAACGAATAATCCCACCTGGTAAGGTGTAAGGGGGAGGATGGCTCGTAGGACGGATGACATGCTTGGTCCAAATGTCGAACGGTGAATGACACACACTCTGTCTGACCCTGGTATTTATAGTGTCAATACCACAGCGCCAGGGTGAATAGGGCACAGACTAGCATGAGGCCAACCAGCCGGTGCTGGTTGCGGCGTGAGCGCTCGTGGTCCATAGCCCGAGCATCAAGGATGGCTGTCATAGTCCAGTAGTGGTGAGTGATGGCACGCCTCTCCATCGAGTGCACTCTGTGGAGGACCGCTTCTGTGAACTCGTTCAGGATCTGGCGTCGTTCCTCGTTGTCGTCGCCATCTGCAAACATGGACCGGACCACTGCTCGGTAACCCGTGAATGAATTCACCACGGTGGCATACTGTAAAATGCGAGTGGCATGGGGCTGGGTCTCCGCCATGGCTCTGTAGAAATGAAGGTGTGGGATCCAGAGGGACGTGTTTTATAGACCAGATGTAGCTCTACGGGTATAGTCCGTGATACGTACTATTCTGATGGGTTAGTCCAAAAAAAAAGGGAGCAACAACAACAACAACAACAACAACAACACAGATTACAGATCAATCCTTTTATTATGCGTGAACAACATAGAAATGCATGTACTGACCTGTCTGTGGGAGGTTTCCCACAATGGCGTTCACCTTCGCGTCTTTTCGTGTACGTCCGTGTCTTTCGTTAAAGTCCGTGTATCTTCGGTAAAGTCCGTAGGCATTGGGCAAGGAAGCTTTTTCCCGAGACCGAATCACCGCCAGACATGACTGCATCACCGCGGATGAATACATTCTTGCACTCACTCACTCACACCACAGGTCGAGTGAGGTATCAAATTGAAGCATAGGTGAAGGAGCATTTAATGGACTGGGTGTGGAGTTGACATATCGATAAAAAATGGATATGACCTTGAACTGATCACGTGACCTCCCCGTGAGGGAAAAACCCCAGAACCAAGTCAGTACATGCATCCCATAGTCCCAGGTCACGCCCGATTCACGCAGACCGGCAGTGACGTCATACACCTGCGCACAACCGTGATGGAAAAAACCCAGAACCAAGTCAGGACATGCATTCCACACAGGCAGAATGCAGGCAGGCAGACAGGAAGGCAGGCAGGTAGGAGGGCTGGCTGGCTGGCTGATCAAGTCAGGTCAGGTAAGTCAGATTGAATACACCCCTTTCCCTAAAAATAGACTCCTTTTATACATTTTACTACTGGCGGCCATCTTGTACCCACCTCCCACATCTTCCACTGGCGGCCATCTTGTACCCACCTCCCACATGGCGGCCATCTTGTACCCACCTCCCACATGGCGGCCATCTTGTACCCACCTCCCACATCTTCCACTGGCGGCCATCTTGTACCCACCTCCCCCATGGCGGCCATCTTGTACCCCCCTCCCACATGGCGGCCATCTTGTACCCACCTCCCACATGGCGGCCATCTTGTACCCACCTCCCACATGGCGGCCATCTTGTACCCACCTCCCACATGGCGGCCATCTTGTACCCCCCTCCCCCATGGCGGCCATCTTGTACCCACCTCCCACATGGCGGCCATCTTGTACCCACCTCCCACATGGCGGCCATCTTGTACCCACCTCCCACATGGCGGCCAATCCCACATGGCGGCCATCTTGTACCCACCTCCCACATGGCGGCCATCTTGTACCCACCTCCCACATGGCGGCCATCTTGTACCCACCTCCCACACATCACGCATGCGCACACCGCCCCATTTTACACACTTATGACGTCACACCAGGTTCTGCGCATGCGCAGTGAGGCGCTATTCTATCAATTCGGGTATTGTATACTACTCACGTTGCCAGATTCACTTGGTTTGTAGTCTTTGTTTAATTTGCTATGTTCTTCACTTCAGTTCTAACATATATTCGCCAAACCAGAAACATTACCTATATCCCCAAATACTGTCCAGGACCAATCGGACTATATATAATCAGATCTAAACAACGTTCCACATCTGCCTTCAGCCCAATCTCAGTCAACTCAGATATATATAATATCACGGAATATTATTCCCCCGATTTACCATCTTGGTTTACCTAGATTGCCTTCAGTCACGTGACGGATAGATAGCATTTTCAAATATGATCAGTTTATCAGATCGGCATATTCACTCGACCCTGTATAATCAGCTTTTCACTCTGTTTCTAATCACCCCCACGTTACGGTGTCCGGTTAATAAATATCGCCAGAGATTTTTTTTTTCACTGTCTATAATACTAGTACGGAGCGTCAGCCAATCAGAAGTACCTGTGGCTTCGTTCCCCGCGAGCTCGTCAATAAAAGGACCTTGCGCGTTTTTGGAGTGCCAAAATGAAATATCACGTACGGAAGAATTTTTTAGCCCACCACCTGTTCAAATCACTTTTCGTCCGTGGTCCGTCGTCCGTCGTCAGTCCGTCCGTAAACAATTCTTGTTACCGTGATTTCTCAGGAACTGCCAGATGGATGTTTCTCAAATTTGGTACACAGGTTCCACTTGGGGTCTAGTTGTGCAAGATACCTTTTCCGGTCCGATTCGAAAATCCAATATGGCCACCAGGCGACCATCTTGGATTTCCCCATGAAACTTTCTTACCGCGAATTCTCAGAAACTACTGCATGGATA
The DNA here is from genome assembly GCA_036873755.1 of Hanleya hanleyi. Classification (NCBI taxonomy): domain Eukaryota; kingdom Metazoa; phylum Mollusca; class Polyplacophora; order Lepidopleurida; family Hanleyidae; genus Hanleya; species Hanleya hanleyi. Next base: position 127,863 of record JAVTVY010031431.1, read on the forward strand.
TTTCTCAAATTTGGTACACAGGTTCCCCTTGGGGTCTAGTTGTGCAAGATACCTTTTCTGGTCCGATTCGAAAATCCAATATGGCCACTAGCCGGCCATCTTGGATTTCCTCATGAAACATTGTTATCGCGATTTCTCAGGAACTGCTGCATGGATCTTTCTTAAATTTGGTACACAGGTTCGCCTTCGGGTCTAGTTGTGCAAGATACCTTTTCTGGTCCGATTCGTAAATCCAATATGGCCAACAGGCGGCCATGTTGGATTTCCCCATGAAACTTTGTTATCGCGATTTCTCAGGAACTACTGCATGGATCTTCCTCAAATTTGGTACACAGGTTTCTCTTGGGGTCCAGTTGTGCAGGATACCTTTTCTGGTCCGATTCGAAAATCCAATATGGCCACCAGGCGACCATCTTGGATTTCCCCATGAAACTTTGTTTTTGCGATTTCTCAGGAACTACTGCATGGATCTTTTTCAAATTTGGTACACAGGTTCCCCTTGTGGTCTAGTTGTGCAAGATACCTTTTCTGGTCCGATTGGAAAATCCAATATGGCCACCAGGCTACCATCTTTGATTTCCCCATGAAACTTTGTTATCGCGATTTCTTAGGAACTACTGCATGGATCTTTCTCAAATTTGGTACACAGGTTCCCCTTGGGGGTCTAGTTGTGCAAGATACCTTTTCTGTTCCGATTCGAAAATGCGATATGGCTACCAGGCGGCCATCTTGGATTTCCCCATGAAATTTTGTTATCGCGATTTCTCAGGAACTGCTGCATGGATCTTTCTCAAATTTGGTACACAGCTTTCCCTTGGGGTCCAGTTGTGCAAGATACCCTTGTTGGTCCAATTCGAAAATCCAAGTTACGCTTCAAATTAATAAGGTATTCCAGAGTTGTGACGTTGCATCACAAGAGACGGCGGATCAAACGGTGGGGCGTATTCTATATATTGAGTATAGAGAATATCCATACCTTCGCCTCCTATATCAAGGAGTTCAGATTATTTCGAATTAAAATGTATTTTTTCAAATTTTAAATCATTTTACTTTAGTCCATGCCGTTGCAAGTAAACTGCCCCACCGTTTCGTCTGCCGACGGGTCGGCTACACGAAGGGATGTCACAACTCGACAACTGTAGACTACCGGTACTGCGTGTTTCGATCCAACAGAGATAATCAGGATTCAGACACTTCCAAAGTTTCAACATTACTGCAGGGACAGGATCCCTTCAGTATCAAGTTCTGTACCGGTACCATCTTACTATTTTAGAGCGTGGTATCTTAAAAGAGATATCTCTGACTAGCCCAGTGAGCAGAACAGAATTAGCATTCGTTCCTAATTTTTAAATCCTAGGTACGTATGTTTCATAGCTCATGCCAAATTGTCAAAGAGATTTGTCAAAAAAATACTACAAAACGAAGACGAAGGATCCTCCGGACATTCAGTTTCAGACTAACTTTTCTCATTTCACTTGTAACGAATATTGGTATCCCCTAAACGTTAAACACAAGCCCGAACCGAAGCGCAAGTCTGGAACGAAGTGTGCACGCCAACCAGGAAATGTGACGGAAATCGGGGTTTACATGATGCCACAACGCTCGACATAAATACGGGTATACAA